>JAOTOM010004471.1:0-97500 GCA_034440615.1 Ashinkailepas kermadecensis
GTGCACAATTGCCTTCGCGGGCAAGTACAAGTAGCCTAGAACTGCGCACACAATGCAAAGATGGTCGATGTGTGGTATGCATGGTACGGACTCATCTCCCATGCTGTCGACATTCTGATCGGTAACGACACATGTATCATCCTCACACACCACCGGAATTACTGGACACGACTCCAAACTCTGTCGACATTCTGATCGGTAACGACACATGTATCATCCTCACACACCACCGGAATTACTGGACACGCCTCCAAACTCTGTCGACATTCTGATCGGTAACGACACATGTATCATCCTCACACACCACCGGAATTACTGGACACGACTCCAAACTCTGTCGACATTCTGATCGGTAACGACACATGTATCATCCTCACACACCACCGGAATTACTGGACACGACTCCAAACTCTGTCGACATTCTGATCGGTAACGACACATGTATCATCCTCACACACCACCGGAATTACTGGACACGACTCCAAACTCTGTCGACATTCTGATCGGTAACGACACATGTATCATCCTCACACACCACCGGAATTACTGGACACGACTCCAAACTCTGTCGACATTCTGATCGGTAACGACACATGTATCATCCTCACACACCACCGGAATTCCTGGACACGACTCCAAACTCTGTCGACATTCTGATCGGTAACGACACATGTATCATCCTCACACACCACCGGAATTCCTGGACACGCCTCCAAACTCTGTCGACATTCTGATCGGTAACGACACATGTATCATCCTCACACACCACCGGAATTACTGGACACGCCTCCAAACTCTGTCGACATTCTGATCGGTAACGACACATGTATCATCCTCACACACCACCGGAATTACTGGACACGACTCCAAACTCTGTCACTGGCGCATTGAAGAAGGCTAACGACACATGTATCATCCTCACACACCACCGGAATTACTGGACACGCCTCCAAACTCTGTCACTGGCGCATTGAAGAAGGCTAACGCGGCCATTCCCAAGTAGCAGATTTGTGTCGAAATTGTGCACTAAGGTGATATGTTCTCGAAATGTAAGAACATTTCATTACATAATTATTGTCATACCAGACCCGACGACTGTTAGTTTTTTTTCAAATCAAATGACTTTTTGTCGAAATCGGATGTTTTTCTATTTGCCCCCAGCCAGATTTTTGGATCCGCCTCTGAAATTTTAGCCGGCGAGCCGCGGCAAGGCTAGCTGGTGGAAGCTGGACACAGACGTATATATTTCGACGGCTCCATGGTACGTACATGGGTTTTCGGCACACCACGTTACGAACAGAGCTAAACATGCAAAATGCGAAAGCAAAATGCGAAAGCAAAATGCGAAAGCAAAAGCGAAAGCATGTCAAAAGACCTTAAATATAGACTGTCAGTGCTTGCTTTCACCCACTCGGTGTCCGTTGAAGCAGATGTTTATTAGGCCTGGCTTTGAATATTAGTCGTGCTCAGACATCTGCTGGAAGCCAGTTCCGTGTCAATACGGAACGGCACGGGAAAGTGGGTACGTCGCGCAAGCTCAGTGCTCGCACGCAGAATACGCAGAAGGCCGGCATCACCAGCCCTGGCCTCATGGACACGGTCAACCGGGGAACGACAAGTTCACAGATTGAGTCGGGCAAGGCAAACGCCCATGCAGCAGGGTGAGGTCCCATTGCTCAATCGTAGCTTCAGTGCTTTGTCAGCCAAGTTCCCTGAGAACCGGTACCACGTATTCCAAATAACTAAACCCAGAAATAATGCCAGCTCCAAAGTTTACGCATTTCTGCAACCTTTCCGTCTGCGCCATCGTGCAACTACTCTAATGTACAGTGGAGGACGTGATATGGCACAATATGGTACAATATGGTAGAACACTATTGTTCCGATCAATATTTGCTTATTTCGGCGGAGCATGTGAAGTGTCGTTCTGGCCAGTACTTTCAGGACGCATTAACATGGACGCGCCGCACTACAATGGAGATGCGCCTCTGTCATGTCATGTGCTGATTGATGCCTGCACCCAGCATCTTTGCTGACTACGACGGCGTTATGTCGGAATCGTAAAGCTTTACGGACAATTTACTGTTGTTCTTTTTGGCGTCTGGATCTCAGGATAATAACTTCTGATTTAGATGGATTTACTTTAAGCCTGTCTTGGATGAACCACCTCAAGGCCAATGAGAGTTTTCAACTCGCCTTTTTAAGCCGTTAAGTTTGGATACATAAAGCACAGATAAACTGGAAGCATAAATAAACTGGGTGTTATCAGCCGACACAGCAGCCTTTCCATGCAGCAAGCGTTCGGACAGATGCTTGTGAAAGGCAAGAACATAATTGGGCCCTGTTTGAGCCCGCTGCGACACCGTGTGACGCCTCTACCACTCCTGAGTCGCCCAAAGTCGTGTGACACCTCCAGCACTCCTGAGTCGCCCAAAGCCGTGTGACACCTCCAGCACTCCTGAGTCGCCCACAGCCGTGTGACACCTCCAGCACTCCTGAGTCGCCCACAGTCGTGTGACACCTCCAGCACTCCTGACTCGCCCACAGCCGTGTAACATCTCCAGCACTCTTGGGTCGCCCACAGCCGTGTGACACCTCAAGCACTCCTGAGTCGCCCACAGCCGTGTGACACCTCAGGCACTCCTATGTCGCCCTCAGTCGTGTAACACCTCCAGCACTCCTGAGTCGCCCAAAGCCGTGTGACGCCTCCAGCACTCCTGAGTCGCCCAAAGCCGTGCGACGCCTCCAGCACTCCTGAGTTGCCCTCAGTCGTGTAACACCTCCAGCACTTCTGAGTCGCACAAAACCGTGTGACACCTCCAGCACTCCTGAGTCGCCCACAGTCGTGTGACACCTCAGGCACTCCTATGTCGCCCTCAGTCGTGTAACACCTCCAGCACTCATGAGTCGCCCTCAGTCGTGTAACACCTCCAGCACTCATGAGTCGCCCTCAGTCGTGTAACACCTCCAGCACTCCTGAGTCGCCCAAAGCCGTGTGACGCCTGCAGCACTCCTGAGTCGCTCAAAACCGTGCGACGCCTCCAGCACTCCTGAGTTTCCCTCAGTCGTGTAACACCTCCAGCACTCCTGAGTCGCCCGAAACCGTGTGACGCCTCCAGCACTCCTGAGTCGCCCACAGTCGTGTGACACCTCCAGCACTCCTGAGTCGCCCACAGCCGTGTAACATCTCCAGCACTCTTGGGTCGCCCACAGCCATATGACACCTCAAGCACTCCTGAGTCGCACACAGTCGGGTGACACCTCAGTAACTCCTATGTCGCCCTCAGTCGTGCAACACCTCCAGCACTCCTGAGTCGCCCAAAACCGTGTGACGCCTCCAGCACTCCTGAGTCGCCCAAAGCCGTGCGACGCCTCCAGCACTCCTGAGTTTCCCTCAGTCGTGTAACACCTCCAGCACTCCTGAGTCGCCCAAAGCAGTGCACGCCTCCAGCACTCCTGAGTTTCCCTCAGTCGTGTAACACCTCCAGCACTCCTGAGTCGCCCTCAGTCGTGTAACACCTCCAGCACTCCTGAGTTGCCCTCAGTCGTGTAACACCACCAGCACTCCTGAGTCGCCCAAAGCCGTGTGACGCCTCCAGCACTCCTGAGTCGCCCAAGGTCGTGCGACGCCTCCAGCACTCCTGAGTTGCCCTCAGTCGTGTAACACCTCCAGCACTCCTGAGTCGCCCAAAGCAGTGCGACGCCACCAGCACTCCTGAGTTTCCCTCAGTCGTGTAACACCTCCAGCACTCCTATGTCGCCCTCAGTCGTGTGACACCTCCAGCACTCCTGAGTTGCCCTCAGTCGTGTAACACCACCAGCACTCCTGAGTCGCCCAAAGCCGTGTGACGCCTCCAGCACTCCTGAGTCGCCCAAGGTCGTGCGACGCCTCCAGCACTCCTGAGTTGCCCTCAGTCGTGTAACACCTCCAGCACTCCTGAGTCGCCCAAAGCAGTGCGACGCCACCAGCACTCCTGAGTTTCCCTCAGTCGTGTAACACCTCCAGCACTCCTGAGTCCCGCAAAGCCGTGTGACGCCTCCAGCACTCCTGAGTCGCCCACAGTCGGGTGACACCTTAGTAACTCCCATGTCGCCCTCAGTCGTACAACACCTCCAGCACTCCTGAGTCGCCCAAAACCGTGTGACGCCTCCAGCACTCCTGAGTCGCCCAAAGCCGTGCGACGCCTCCAGCACTCCTGAGTTTCCCTCAGTCGTGTAACACCTCCAGCACTCCTGAGTCGCCCAAAGCCGTGCGACGCCTCCAGCACTCCTGAGTTTCCCTCAGTCGTGTAACACCTCCAGCACTCCTGAGTCGCCCAAAACCGTGTGTCGCCTCCAGCACTCCTGAGTCGCCCAAAGCAGTGCGACGCCTCCAGCACTCCTGAGTCACCCAAAGCCGTGTGACGCCTCCAGCACTCCTGAGTCGCCCACAGTCGTGTGACACCTCAGGCACTCCTATGTCGCCCTCAGTCGTGTAACACCTCCAGCACTCCTGAGTCGCCCAAAACCGTGTGACGCTTCCAGCACTCCCGAGTCGCCCAAAGCCGTGCGACGCCTCCAGCACTCCTGAGTCGCCCAAAGCCGTGTGACGCCTCCAGCACTCCTAAGTCGCCCAAAGCCGTGTGACGCCTCCAGCACTCCTGAGTGGTCCTCAGAGGGTGCTTGGCCCTGCAGCCAAGTGCAAATTCATGTGTTACCAGTTCCATATCGTGTTCAAATTTGCTGATGGAATCAAATTGGTAGGAGTGGCAAACAGTAGTGAGCAATCTACACCGTTTTGCGTCCAATTTCGCCGCCTGTGCATCAATTTCAGCGATAAGCCCATCCATTTTCGACAGTTCGGCATAGCGCATCCAATTTACAAATCACAGCTCCACCTTCGGCCCAGTAGCATTCATTTTGGTACTAGTGCAACCGATTTCGGCAGAACTGCATTCGAATTCAGATTTGCAATGAATATTTCGGCATGTGTTGATAATTCAGTGATAGTGCGATGGACTTCGGCAGAGTGGAAGCAAGCAAACCAACTAGCATTGGTGGTAATACGCAGATGCATTTATATTGACCAAACTTTTCACTTTTGAACCGTAATTTTGGCGTCGAATTTGGTTGCACACAGCCGAAATCGGTTGTTGCCGTGCCGAAACAAACCTGCATGCCGAATACCATGCTCATTGCACGGAATGATAATGCACTATGCCGAAATTGATTGCACGCTGCCCGGCAGAATTTATCCGTCTTGTGTCATAATCGGACGCAATGTACTGACACGACGAAATTGGATGCGCTTAATACTGAAATCAGTGCAGTTTGTTCAAACTTACACGCAAAAAGGTTAGTACTATTCAAATAGACTTAGAGCACCTTTTAGGTGCTTAGGTTGGCTGATCAATGGCAGATGTCTTTCAACTATGAAAAATGTAAGATTTTGCATCTTGGGTCTGGGAGTGAGGCTTTCAAATATACAATGGGAGGTAGGAAATTGGATGTTATTGGAAAGAGATTTAGGTGTGTTAGTGTAGGGGTGGCGGCTCTGCCGTCGGTGGGGTGTGGGGGTGGTGGCTTCGGTGGCTTGGCGGGTGTGGCGGGTGTTTGGGTGTGTGTGGTGTTTCGTGATGTGGGAGTGCTGGGTGGGCGATAAAGTAGTGCTGGGTGTGTGTCACGTAATTTGCTAACCAAGCCTTAACTGAAACTGTTCTGATTGAACTATGGGGTGGCTTCTGAACTATTTGAGCTTTATTTTTAACTGAGACTGCACTTTAACAAGCCTGAACATGGGCTGACTAGATTTAGATTGAGCTAATTATCTCCTTTGCTGATTGTGCCTCTGTCGGGGGTGTGTTGTGCTGTGTTTCCCCGCCACCTCCACCACTCATTCCCCAAACCCCAGCCGGCTTGATGTTGTTTGAGCTACCGTCCCTAACACGAATTTATATGTGTGCGAGGTCAAAGTTTTGGGAACACCATATAGGTAATTGAGTGCTTCTAGCCAAATTAGAAAGATTACGTTGTATTTAGAAAATTAATGAGAATGCAATTTGCCCTTGGTTTCAATGAAATGTCCCGAGCTGGGACTTTTGGATGCTAATAGTAGTATAATTTTGTACAATGTACCGCACGAAATAGGTGCCTGTGATTGAGCCCCAAGCGGCTTCCGCTGGTCCTTAAAGCTACCTAACACACATTCATTCTCCTCATTCATTTCACATTCGTTCGTTCCATTCATTCTTTCCTTATTAATTAATGAAATGCTTGGTCCACAAATTTGGCTCCCTCCCCCCCCCCCCCCCTCAGCGGTACACAAACACATATATCGACAGACCATTGCTCTTTTTGTGGTAGATTGGCCGAATATGTAAATCTTCCACTGCCATCATAGCTGGTCTCGCCATTATTGACAGCGTTCCTCGCCTGGATGAAGGCTTAACTGCCAAGAGGGGGGCTCATCGTACTGGCTCCGAGGGCTTATACAAGTGCTCTGGTATCTTTGACTGACATACCCTAGCCTTAAAGAAAGGTCGGTGCCGCACCGGGCCTTACCCGCCGTATACTGATACTGTGCGACCAGGTGAACGTGCTCACGAGCGGGCACGGATCCCTACCACGTTGGGCACGTCCCCTGGCCGTCTTTATAACCTAGCCTGCCCTACCCGTTCAGCCTCGGGGCTTATGGCACGCCAAACCTGTCCGAACGTTCCCCCTCGAAACGCTACACGGCTCCGTGTCCAAACGTATAGCGAACGGGGGCGGACTCACGACCGTGCAGTGGTTTGCATTACCCTATTGTTCGGTGCCAAACTCGACGGACGCAAGGTGGGGCTCGACAGCCCATCCGATCTCCATACTGTGCCCGCCCCCATCTGCACCCCTGGATCACAGAGGCCAGCGGGATTTCGCAGTCAAAGAACCAGAGCATGTGCTTAATGCCCCCGAAGTGTACGGTCATCGCACCCCTTCTCGCAATTCGACATCATCCAAACGCAGATCATATATGTAAATATAAGCAACATTAATATCCTAGTCAAGTTAAAAACTGGCTTTGACACTCATTACCCTTACCCGGGAACGTTCAGTCCATAAGAGGACGGATCGCAGGTCGACTGCCTCGCTTATATGTGGATTTACTTCATATGGCAAATTAATATCAGGCACATATCTAAACATCATGTGTGAAACCCTTGTGTCGGAAAGTACACACTATCTATACCTACTTGTCGGCTGTTGGTCACCCGGTCAAAGCGAACAGCGCGGCGTGCACCCCTCAGCGCCCGCGTTACGGCCGCCATTTCTGCTCTAGACGTAAATACCCTCCCCTCCGTCCACCTGATCGCCGAGGTATTTACTATGCTACCGTTCGGGGAGGGTCGTATCCTGTCGTCATCGAGTTGCGTTATTTCCCACGAAGGGTCACTGACTGGGAAATCGGCATCCGACCTCAATGCTATCTGGGTTATCACGAAAGTTGCGCCACTGAACACACGGCTGGATGGCGCCCCTAGTTTTGGATTTTTGAATTAGCTTGCACCACGGTGGGTAGTCAGGCTATAACATTACCTCTTTAGCTCCGGTTAATGTGAAGGTCGAACGCTTTGGACGAGGAGGGAAAAACATGGATATTGCAAGCACAGTTTTCAACGTGCTTACTGTCAGACCGAACGATAATCATTTTCACGATCCATTCTGGCCCGGTGACGGTGGCAAGGCGGATGTTGCACATACAGTTTTCAACGTACGGCATATTGGGCTGAGCGATGGTCATTTTCACGACCCACCCAACCCAGGGTCATGAGAGGATGTGAGGATCCGATGTGTGCACAGTACCCCTGATCGTTATTTCAAGCTATGTCCCCTTTCTTTAGCCCAAGTATTACCCTTCACCGCTAATCCTGCACGTCAAAGGCTGGGCAACTGCTCCGTGTCTCTGCTGATGCCACCACATAATTTCTATGCATAATCTAATATATTTACATTTACATACACCGCATCACATTTCGCCCACGCACTGCTTACACACACACACTACTCGCCATCTCCCACCTCTCCATTCTTGCACGCGACATACTTCCTCCCCATACATACCTACATACCCTGCCCTTCTATGCTTGCTAGGCTTGCGACGTTGGCGCCACCGGCCGTGTCACACATACCGTACACATCACATAGTCTAATTGCCCCTCCCCCCCAGATGGGTCGCTCCTTTCAACAATGAATTAGGTTGAGGGGGAAATAGCTATGATAGAAAATAGACCGGTTTGGAAGAAGGAAGAAGGCATGGCAGACCGATGGCACTCACATGTTTGTTGCTCGGCTGGCCTCTTCGGTCGTCTCGGCGCTGCCTGAGCTCCGTCCGTGAGAGAGATACTGCCCGAGTGAGAGTGTCTCCGAGCGAGGGCAAGATCCAGAGAGCTCGTCCCAGAGAGAGTGCGTCCGAGCGCGAGCCCAGAGAGAGTGAGAGCGTTTTCTCTCTGCCTTCCAGTTTTCTTCGATGGGCTGTAGTCCCGCCTCCTCCACTCTTTTGGCCACTCCCAGGGCTCCGAATTGTATTCTTTCTCTTGATTGGTGGGAGTGCATTTTCTTCCCCTTAGGCCGTGTGCATGGTGAAGCCGCCTGTGGCTGTCAGGACGGTCTGTATGTCTAGAAATTTCCATTGACTTCACCGGTGTCACCGACCCCACAGCTGGCCGGGGACCCAACCTTCTGTTTTGATCCAGATGCGAGGGTGCTGTTGTTTTGTCCATGCCGGCTTTGAAAGCGACTCGTACTGCGGGCCGGGTTCGGCAATGTTTCAAGGCCATATGAGAGGGGAGGCAGAAGGTAGCCGGGATCTGGCCGGGCGTCTTGCGGCCTGCTCGGATGGGAAATATTGAAAGCTGCGTACCGAAGGAATGTAAACCTGCTTACATTAGTTTCAAATGATCTTAAAGTATAAAAACAATGTGTCTCAGCTAGGAACAGGACAATCAGAATGCTGAGAATCATTAATAGGAGTGTGGGGTATAACAGCAAAGAAGAGATGAAAATGTTGTACTTGGCCTATGTGGCACTTAGAATATTCTGTACAGGCATGGAGGCCCTACTTAGAAGAAGATATATATATGCTAGAAATAGTGCAGCGCAAAGCCAGTAGACTCATCAGTGGACTAGGTAACTTAGAATACGGGGAAATACTTATGTCATTATATATGTACTCACTCAAGTATAGGAGAATAAGGGGTGATATGATTGAAATGTATAAAATTATTAAAGGGTTAGATCAGTTCAATCTGAATGATGCCCTTCTATTTAGACTACCACATAGGGGTCATGAACTCAGGTTAGACAAATCAAGGTGTAGGACAGTTAAGCGACAACAGGCCTTCAGTCAAAGGATTGTTGATCAGTGGAATAGCCTGCCTGTTGATGTTGTGGGGAGCCCCTCATTGAATGTATTTTAAAATAGGGTGGACAACTATTTTAGGTTGCAAAATCTTGTTTTTGACATCTAAGGGGTGGTGAATGGGGTGATATCTATGCTAAGTGGGTGTGCACTGTACGGGCCCCTTTAGGCGCGCGTGGATGGAGTCTGAAAATTATTGGTAGGGCACTCAGGTCACATTTGTTACATGAGATCAAGCGAATGGGGCTGGGTAGGTAAGGTAGAAAGACATTGATGAGTGTGGGGGATACTACTAGTATTATATTACACTATGCAGGGTGTACCTAGCAGTGGATTCAGCACCTTCTTTCGGGATGTGATACTGATGAGATTGGCTATGGTAGCACAATGGGGCATGATTGGAGGAGTTTATAATTGTTGAGGAGTGTGTTATGCAATATCAGGTGAATGGTGCTAGATAGGCTGGGATATATAGTTCCCTTGGAACTTGAGATAGTGGATTGATTGGGGTGTGAGCATGTATTTTTCTAGCATCATTTCTAGATAGGCTTAACCAAGATGGGCCCCTGTGGCCCTCATTAAGGCTGAACACTTTATGAAGTAATCCATGTGTCATCAACCCCATGCCACCAATCCATCTCATGGTTCGGCTTGTTGTTCCACTCTGGCTGAAGGTCGTGCAGGCCCCTGGTCCGGTTTCCGACATTTTTTGCTGTTGACGAAACCAGAAGTCGGTTTATGTCCGTCCAGGTGGAAGACATTGAGCGTTAGAGGTGATCGTCATCGATCACGTCATCGTCATCGTCATCGTCATCGTCATCGTCATCGTCATCGTCATCGTCATCGTCATCGTCATCGTCATCGTCATCGTCATCGTCATCGTCATCGTCATCGTCATCGTCATCGTCATCGTCATCGTCATCGTCATCGTCATCGTCATCGTCATCGTCATCGTCATCGTCATCGTCATCGTCATCGTCATCGTCATCGTCATCGTCATCGTCATCGTCATCGTCATCGTCATCGTCATCGTCATCGTCATCGTCATCGTCATCGTCATCGTCATCGTCATCGTCATCGTCATCGCGACAGAGGCCTCGCGTGATCGCACAGTTATTATCCCTGATAATAATAATAATAATAATAGCTGGCGGGCTGTTTGATTCTGGTTCCGGTAATACAAGTCGTCATGCGGCCACAAGGCCAGTGTTGTTGCACTTTGCTATGCTGTATTGGCGGTGAGGTCGGGCCCATGGTTGATCAGATGGTCGATCAGATATTTAACTGTATCTCCATTTCTACCGCTATCTCTCTATCTATCTCTACCTTCTCTCTATCTCTATCTGTATATCTATATCTATATCTATTTCTATATCTATATCCTTCTCTATTTCTACCTCTACCTCTATTTCTGCCTCTACCTCTATTTCTATCTCTACCTCTACCTCTATCTCTACCTCTACCTCTATATCTATCTCTTTCTCTATCTCTATCTCTATCTCTATCTCTATCTCTATCTCTATCTCTATCTCTATCTATATCTATATCTATATCTCTATCTCTATCTCTATTGCTCTCTCTATTTATATCTCTATGTCTATCTCTATCTCTATCTCTATCTCTATCTCTTTCTCTATCTCTTTCTCTATCTCTTTCTCTATCTCTATCTCTATCTCTTCTCTATCTCTATCTCTATCTCTATCTCTATCTCTATCTCTTCTCTATCTCTATCTCTATCTCTATCTATATCTCTGTCTCTGTCTCTGTCTCTGTCTCTGTCTCTGTCTCTATCTCTATCTCTATCTCTATCTGTATCTCTATCTCTATCTCTTCTCTATCTATATCTCTATGTCTATCTCTATCTCTATGTCTATCTCTATCTCTGTCTATATCTCTATCTCTATCTCTATATCTACCTCTATCTATATCTCTATCTTTATTTCTATCTATATCTCCTTCTCTATATTTATCTCTATCTCTTTCTCTACCTCTACCTCTACCTCTACCTCTACCTCTACCTCTACCTCTAGCTATATCTCTGTCTCTATCGCTATTGCTATCTCTATCTACACATGCATGCAATGCATGCAATCCATACATTAAATATGCAAAGTAACACACTGGACATGCATGTATAGTTCCATCATTAAATATACATGGTAGGACAATGGATATGCATGCATAGTCCAGATACTAAATATACAGGGTAAGACACTGGACATGCATGCATAATCCGGACATGAAATATGTAAGGTAGGAGGGCACTGGACATGCATGCACATTCCAGACATTAACTATGCAGGGTAGGACACTGTACATGCAAGGCTAGTCCAAACATTAACTATACAGGGTAGAACACTGTACATGCATGGCTAGTCCAAACAATAACTATACAGGGTAGGACACTGTACATGCATGGCTAGTCCAAACATTAACCATACAGGGTAGGACACTGTACATGCATGGCTAGTCCAAACATTAACTATACAGGGTAGGACACTGTACATGCATGGCTAGTCCAAACATTAACTATACAGGGTAGGACACTGTACATGCATGGCTAGTCCAAACATTAACTATACAGGGTAGGACACTGTACATGCATGGCTAGTCCAAACATTAACTATACAGGGTAGGACACTGTACATGCATGGCTAGTCCAAACATTAACTATACAGGGTAGGACACTGTACATGCATGGCTAGTCCAAACATTAACTATACAGGGTAGGACACTGTACATGCATGGCTAGTCCAAACATTAACTATACAGGGTAGGACACTGTACATGCATGGCTAGTTCCAAACATTAACTATACAGGGTAGGACACTGTACATGCATGCCTAGTCCAAACATTAACTATACAGGGTAGGACACTGTACATGCATGCCTAGTCCAAACATTAACTATACAGGGTAGAGGACACTGTACATGCATGCACAGTCCAAACATTAACTATACAGGGTAGGACACTGTACATGCATGGCTAGTCCAAACATTAACTATACAGGGTAGGATACAGTACATGCATGGCTAGTCCAAACATTAACTATACAGGGTAGGACACTGTACATGCATGGCTAGTCCAAACATTAACTATACAGGGTAGGATGCCAGCACAACTCTGGTGACAAAGTGTCCCGGCTGTCGATGTCCTCACGATCCATAGCCATTCAACACTGGCGTGAAAAGCAAGCCACAGTTATACCGTTGGCTAATTCCCGTCTGAAGGCAGGCTCATAGCGGCAAATTGTTTGCGTTTTGGGAACGGAACTTGATGTAATCGGACCGCTCTGAACAGGTAAAGTTAACGGAACGATTTCATGTTGGATCAGCTCGTATTATATTTGCGCTATGCAAGCTCTATTGCTTTCTTTTGTTATGCTCTAATTTTGGTCTTTCTCTTTGCTAGATTTGCTCGCAAGGACATTGCAGAAAGCGATTCAAATGTCAAAAACTGATCGGATAGCATAGCGGACAAGTAAGCAGGTTAGTGCGACACGGAAGCTCGGCGCCGTCTCTGCAAGTTACTGCAGTCATCTGGCTAACCGAATGATTAATTATGGCCATGTCAGGCTTCAAAACGCAACGGCGCAGATGAGCTCATGCGCCAGCTGAATACCATGACGTTTTGACCGCCGCTGAGAATGGCCTCTTCAGCTGGGAAGGCCACTGCGATTGCTGTACCTGTGTCACATTCCTTCACTATTGTTTCCTTCTCGAGGAGCTCGGAGCGACCATATTTGGTGGGAGGGGGAGGGGGAGGGTGCGGTGTGTAGTGTGCGTGGGGCCATCGGACGAAGATCCGGGTGAGCCAGGAGTGGTCCGCCGCTCCGCAGATAATCGAGCGAGGCCGCATCGCCCCTGGCAACCAGTTCCGCTCCCAACTTCCCGCAACGCCGTCTCACCCCTGGCTGCTAAACCTGCTACTAACTTCCCGGGCAAGGCCATCTCGCCCCTGGCTACCAGATCTGGGCAGCCAGGCTCTCAACTTCCCAGGCAAGGCCGTCTCACCCCTGGCTGCTAAACCTGCTACTAACTTTCCGGGCAAGGCCGTCTCGCCCCTAGCTACCAGATCTGGGCAGCCAGGCTCTTAACTTCCCGGGCAAGGCCGTCTCACCCCTGGCTGCTAAACCTGCTACTAACTTCCCGGGCAAGGCCGTCTCGCCCCTGGCTACCAGATCTGGGCAGCCAGGCTCTTAACTTCCTGGGCAGGGCCGTCTCGCCCCTGGCTACCAGTAATGCTCTCAACTTCCCGGGCAAGGCCGCATCGCCCCTGGCTGTCAGATCTGCTCCTAACTGTCCTGCAACATACATAGCAGTAGCGCATTTCGTCTTGCTTTGTTTGTTGGAACTGTTTTCAGGTGTATGGCTCCTGAAAGAAAGGTCATGTCTTGTTTGTTGACCTAGGAGGGATGCGACCAGTTCCATACTAAGAAAGGTCAAGTCTTGTTTGTTGACCTAGGAGGGATGCGACCAGTTCCATATTAAGAAGGGTCATGTCTTGCTTGTTGACCTAGGAGGGATGCGACCAGTTCCATACTAAGAAGGGTCATGTCTTGCTTGTTGACCTAGGAGGGATGCGACCAGTTCCATACTAAGAAAGGTCATGTCTTGTTTGTTGACCTAGGAGGGATGCGACCAGTTCCATACTAAGAAAGGTCATGTCTTGTTTGTTCACCTTGGAGGGATGCGACCAGTTGACCTAGGAGGGATGCGACCAGTTCCATACTAAGAAAGGTCATGTCTTGTTTGTTGACCTAGGAGGGATGCGACCAGTTCCATACTAAGAAGGGTCATGTCTTGCTTGTTGACCTAGGAGGGATGCGACCAGTTCCATACTAAGAAGGGTCATGTCTTGTTTGTTGACCTTGGAGGGATGCGACCAGTTGACCTAGGAGGGATGCGACCAGTTCCATACTAAGAAGGGTCATGTCTTGCTTGTTGACCTAGGAGGGGCGACCAGTTCCATACTAAGAAGGGTCATGTCTTGCTTGTTGACCTAGGAGGGATGCGACCAGTTCCATACTAAGAAGGGTCATGTCTTGTTTGTTCACCTTGGAGGGATGGACGTTGACCTAGGAGGGATGCGACCAGTTCCATACTAAGAAGGGTCATGTCTTGTTTGTTGACCTAGGAGGGATGCGACCAGTTCCATACTAAGAAGGGTCATGTCTTGTTTGTTGACCTAGGAGGGATGCGACCAGTTCCATACTAAGAAGGGTCATGTCTTGCTTGTTGACCTAGGAGGGATGCGACCAGTTCCATACTAAGAAAGGTCATGTCTTGTTTGTTCACCTTGGAGGGATGCGACCAGTTGATCTAGGAGGGATGCGACCAGTTCCATACTAAGAAGGGTCATGTCTTGTTTGTTGACCTAGGAGGGATGCGACCAGTTCCATACTAAGAAGGGTCATGTCTTGTTTGTTGACCTTGGAGGGATGCGACCAGTTGACCTAGGAGGAATGCGACCAGTTCCATACTAAGAAGGGTCATGTCTTGTTTGTTGACCTAGGAGGGATGCGACCAGTTCCATACTAAGAGTGTCTTGCTTTTATTTTGGTACGTTTTTGCGCAGCACCCGATCGAAAACTCTGGACGAATATCGAATAATTTTAGACGAAGCGAATACTTTGCCATGTTACCATCGACACAACGCTTGGTGGAGATTCCTGGTGGTGTGTGTCTATCGAAAATGGTCTTGGAGACACCTGGATTCGAACTTGCGACTTCCGTATTTCTCAAGATCGATTGTAATTCAGATCGTTTGACCGCCCGGCCACACAGCCCGCGCCTCAGAACTAAATGTAAGTGGATGCAAGCACCAAATGGAAGCCTGTTTGAATCCCCTGGAAGTATATTTTTGACTGCCTGTGCTAAAAGGATATTGGGAAGCAGTGAACCACAGCACCACCACAGCACCACCAAAATATTTGCGGTTGCTGGTGAATTTTCGTCGTGTGCTTCAGACAGGGGCCATGTCTGTAACTTCAACGTAACTTGTGGTTGTCACATTACGGACGTTTCGATGTTATTGTGAGTTTTGATGCTGGTTTGTTGGTTACTTGGGCTTCAGAGCACACCGGCAATAATGATCATACAGTGCACATGCGCTGTGGTAACGTCTCCGATTGATATCCCGCACAGCGCAAACGAATACCAATGGATTTCCGTTCACTGCCCAGTATAATCATCATGTCAGAAAATCAGAACCAGCCCTTGTATCTATGACAGGTGTCCTGCTCTCTCGTCTGTCTGACGGAATCAAGACTTGTGTTTGTCGTTTTCTATACCTTTCCTGAAGATGGATGAATCTGATTAACGACGGATCACGCATCGTACGCTTCGTGTTCCTATGTGCAGAATAGATTTTGCTATTCTGCTCGCGACTGATGACCACTGATTTGCTTCAGTCGCCTGTTGCATCTAATTGGCTGAGTAACGCTTTGCCAGCAATCGCGATAAATGGAATGAACAGTCCGTGCTGGAGAGCTACTGACTGCATGTCTGTCCATTGCTACTATGTTCTAGGACAACCGATAACTATTAATGTGCTGCCCCACCCGCGAAAACGTCTGCCTTAAAACCGCGCCACTTCACCGGCACAAAGTAGTCTGCACCTCCAGGCGCTGACAAAGGAATCCAACACTTACCGCACAGACGCTGACAAAGGAATCCAACACGTATCCCTCCAGGCGCTGACAAAGGAATCCAACACGTATCCCTCCAGGCGCTGACAAAGGAATCCAACACGTATCCCTCCAGGCGCTGACAAAGGAATCCAACACGTATCCGTACAGGTTATGTTGTCGAAGTATGACCTTCACAATCGCCGCTGGGTTTATTGGGGACAAATTGGGAGAAGAACAACCAATGAGCCAACATGTTCTGCAGGCCTGCTGCTATTTCCTTTACCAAAGGAGCCCACATGCTTTCATCTCCGTCACTGCCACATGCTGCATTTGTTTCCATAACGCATCATTGAGTGTGCAGAGGTGCACAATACAACGAGAACAAACAAACACAGTTAAGAGACGTGGACAAGGACTTGAAAGCAGTTGGTGATGCAAGGAAACACCAGTGACTGCCGCATGGAATCAAGGCTGTGAATTTGCAATTGTAGCGAACAAGTCCACCGAGAATCTGCAGCCACGCGACCAGGAAGTGCAATGATGAACTGACCAAATGGAAAGCTTCAAATCATGCAAGCGATAAGTCAGACCTGTTTAAATCGCTTGAGAAACAAATCCGTCAGCGTCTCACACCGCATATGTACGCCATGTATATGGTATGGCTATGGCTATTGCTATGGCTATGGCTATAATATGGCTATGGCTATGATCTGCTTTTCGGATTCAAGTGTTCTTGACTCAAGCGTGTTCTCATTTTGAGCTTGGTCCGTGAACATTCCCTGTAATCACACTCGAATATGCGACGGGACAAACACACAGTCACTGTGTGTACCTGGCCCCTTGCATCGTTCCTACCTGACTGGGTTCCACACACTGTGTAGCAGCTTGCATGAGCAGGAACTGGTAGGTAGCATGTGGAACCCCATATCAAAGGAAGTACAAACCTTGGAGACAATTGACTAGAAGTGAACTGGCGAGGTGTAGAAGTCTGGAATGGCTGTCATTCTGGGGATGGATACAATGTTTGCACTTGCATTATTCTTCTTTATCTTGTATTGGACGACATGTCTATAAGTGTTGATGTTCTTGCTACTCTCCAAATTCAAACAAATTATTTGTCGAGAACTTCAACAAGCCTCATATGGAAAGTATATAAAGATGTGGAGCTTTCTATATCGTTGGGAAAATAATTCTAAGAGCTCGCTGATCTCAAGCTGAACAGCCACTTTCTTGGTATGTGGGATATCTTGTTTTAAAAAGCTTCAAAAGTATTTCGATGCTACAAAGATATCTTTTGGATCGTCCGCCATTTTCGTTGAAGAATCTTCCAATATTGGATTAGACCTGGTCCGAAGAGCCTTCCTGGATCGAAAGGAGATTTAATCCTCCAGTCGTTTTCTAGAAGACAAGTTTTGCAATCAATAGATAACCTTTGTCCATTTCCTCTAGATGCTTTCTAGTTCTCGTAGGTCTTGGCCATACCCGGTGTGTCATGTATAGAAGCAGTACTCAGTGATAGACCGGACATGAGAAATAATCAGAGCGACCATACTGAAAGGTAATCGGCATACAGTGGATTTTGTTCGATTATGTGCCGACCATCCGGCCGTATGCGCTTTGTTTCGAACATGGACGTGTGACATTGGGTAAGAATGGAAGATGACGTCCAAGTCTATATGAACATCTGAGCGGGAGTGTAGGGATGACCCCAGTGTCGGGATGACCGCACCGTAGGGATGAGGATAGTGTGGGGAATAGGGTAGTGTAGGGTTGACGGCAATGTGGGTATGAGTATAGTGGGGGAATGATGGTAGTGTCGGGATGATGGTAGCTTGAGGATGAAGGTAGTGCAGAGATTATGATAGTGTGTGGATGAGGGTAGTGTGGGGATTAGGGTAGTGTTGGGATTAGAGTAGTGTGGTAGTGACTGCAGTGCGGGGATAACGACAGTGTGGGGATGACGTCGGTGTGTGGATGAGAGTAGTGTGGGAATGACGGCAGTGTGGGGATGACGGCAGTGTGGGGATGACTGCAGTGTGGGGATGACGGCAGTGTGGAGATGACTACATTGTGGGGATGACGTCAGTGTGGGGATGACCGCAGTATGGGGATAACGGCAGTGTGGGGATGACGGCAGTGTGGGGATGACGGCAGTGTTGGAATGACCACAGTGTGGGTATTACGGCAGTGTGAGGATGACGGAAGTGTGGGGATGACGGCAGTGTGGGGATGACCGCAGTATGGGGATAACGGCAGTGTGGGGATGACCACAGTGTGGAGATGACGGCAGTGTGGGGATGACCACAGTGTGGAGATGACCACAGTGTGGGGATGACGGCAGTGTGGGGATGACCGCAGTATGGGGATAACGGCAGTGTGGGGATGACCACAGTGTGGAGATGACGGCAGTGTGGGGATGACGGCAGTGTGGGAATGACCACAGTGTGGGTATTACGGCAGTGTGGGGATGACGGAAGTGTGGGTATTACGGCAGTGTGAGGATGACGGAAGTGTGGGGATGACCACACTGTGGGGATGACGGCAGTGTGGGGATGACGGCAGTGTGGGGATGACGGCAGTGTGGGGATGACCACAGTGTGGGGATGACGGCAGTGTGGAGATGACCGCAGTGTGGGGATAACGACAGTGTGGAGATGACCACACTGTGGGGATGACGGCAGTGTGGGACATGACGGCAGTGTGGGGATGACGGCAGTGTGGGGATGAACACAGTGTGGGGATGACGGCAGTGTGGGGATGACCACAGTGTGGGGATGACGGCAGTGTGGGGATGATGGCAGTGTGGGGATGACGGCAGTGTGGGGATGACGGCAGTGTGGGGATGACCACAGTGTGGGGATGACGGCAGTGTGGGGATGACAGTGTGGACATGATGGCAGTGTGGGGATGACGGCAGTGTGGGGATGACCACAGTGTGGGGATGACGGCAGTGTGGGGATGACCACAGTGTGGGGATGACGGCAGTGTGGGGATGACCACAGTGTGGGGATGACGGCAGTGTGGGGATGACGGCAGTGTGGGGATGACCACAGTGTGGGGATGACGGCAGTGTGGGGATGACCACAGTGTGGGGATGACCACAGTGTGGGGATGACGGCAGTGTGGGGATGACCACAGTGTGGGGATGACGGCAGTGTGGGGATGACCACAGTGTGGGGATGACGGCAGTGTGGGGATGGACAGTGTGGGGATGACCGACAGTGTGGGGATGACGGCAGTGTGGGGATGACCACAGTGTGGGGATGACGGCAGTGTGGGGATGACCACAGTGTGGGGATGACCACAGTGGGGATGACGGCAGTGTGGGGATGACGACAGTGTGGGGATGACGGCAGTGTGGGAATGACGGCAGTGTGGGGATGACCACAGTGTGGGGATGACGGCAGTGTGGGGATGACGGCAGTGTGGGGATGACGGCAGTGTGGGGATGACGGCAGTGTGGGGATGACGGCAGTGTGGGGATGACGGCAGTGTGGGGATGACCACAGTGTGGGGATGACGGCAGTGTGGGGATGACCACAGTGTGGGGATGACGGCAGTGTGGACATGACGGCAGTGTGGGGATGACCACAGTGTGGGGATGACGGCAGTGTGGGGATGACCACAGTGTGGGGATGACCACAGTGTGGGGATGACGGCAGTGTGGGGATGACCACAGTGTGGGGATGACGGCAGTGTGGGGATGACGGCAGTGTGGGGATGACGGCAGTGTGGGGATGACGGCAGTGTGGGGATGACCACAGTGTGGGGATGACGGCAGTGTGGGGATGACCACAGTGTGGGGATGACGGCAGTGTGGGGATGACGGCAGTGTGGGGATGACGGCAGTGTGGGGATGACCACAGTGTGGGGATGACGGCAGTGTGGGGATGACGGCAGTGTGGGGATGACCACAGTGTGGGGATGACGGCAGTGTGGGGATGACCACAGTGTGGGGATGACGGCAGTGTGGGGATGACCACAGTGTGGGGATGACCACAGTGTGGGGATGACGGCAGTGTGGGGATGACGGCAGTGTGGGGATGACCACAGTGTGGGGATGACGGCAGTGTGGGGATGACGGCAGTGTGGGGATGACCACAGTGTGGGGATGACCACAGTGTGGGGATGACCGGCAGTGTGGGGATGACGGCAGTGTGGGGATGACGGCAGTGTGGGGATGACCACAGTGTGGGGATGACCACGTGTGGGGATGACCAGCAGTGTGGGGATGACCACAGTGTGGGGATGACGGCAGTGTGGGGATGACGGCAGTGTGGGGATGACGGCAGTGTGGGGATGACGGCAGTGTGGGGATGACGGCAGTGTGGGGATGACGGCAGTGTGGGGATGACCACAGTGTGGGGATACGACGCAGTGTGGGGATGACGGCAGTGTGGGGATGACGGCAGTGTGGGGATGACGGCAGTGTGGGGATGACGGCAGTGTGGGGATGACGGCAGTGTGGGGATGACGGCAGTGTGGGGATGACGGCAGTGTGGGGATGACGGCAGTGTGGGGATGACGGCAGTGTGGGGATGACGGCAGTGTGGGGATGACGGCAGTGTGGGGATGACGGCAGTGTGGGGATGACCACAGTGTGGGGATGACGGCAGTGTGGGGATGACGGCAGTGTGGGGATGACGGCAGTGTGGGGATGACGGCAGTGTGGGGATGACGGCAGTGTGGGGATGACGGCAGTGTGGGGATGACGGCAGTGTGGGGATGACGGCAGTGTGGGGATGACCACAGTGTGGGGATGACGGCAGTGTGGGGATGACCACAGTGTGGGGATGACGGCAGTGTGGGGATGACGGCAGTGTGGGGATGACGGCAGTGTGGGGATGACCACAGTGTGGGGATGACCGCAGTGTGGGGATGACCACAGTGTGGGGATGACGGCAGTGTGGGGATGACGGCAGTGTGGGGATGACGGCATGTGTGGGGATGACCACACTGTGGGGATGACGGCAGTGTGGGGATGACGGCAGTGTGGGGATGACTGCAGTGTGGGGATGACGGCAGTGTGGGGATGACGGCAGTGTGGGGATGACCACAGTGTGGGGATGACGGCAGTGTGGGGATGACGGCAGTGTGGGGATGACCACAGTGTGGGGATGACGGCAGTGTGGGGATGACCACAGTGTGGGGATGACGGCAGTGTGGGGATGACGGCAGTGTGGGGATGACGGCGGTGTGGGGATGACGGCAGTGTGGGGATGCGCGGGCGGTGTGGAGCCTCCCTAGTTGAGAGCCACCAGCCGGATCCGATTCAGTTGTAATGGCTATCAGGCACAGAGCGGGAAGCGGACAGCATGCGAACGACGCGTGCGTGCTGCCATGAAATCATTATTCTTTTAGGCTGAGGTTGGCTCATCCCACTCAGGATTTCAGTCCAAGTGAATTTGTAGAAGAAGTCTTGAAATCCTCCTAATCTTGTTCGACAAAGGTGAGTCACACATCCTCTCGCACAGCATTAGCCACGCTACACAAAGCGTACCCGGAACAGCGCGTCCATGGAGCCGGCAGTGGTCTCGTTGCATCCTTGACTGACATAATCACATTAACTGCACCGAGTGGCTTGTCGAGCATCTCAGATAAGCCTGCGTTATCGCATCAATTGACTCGGCGTGCATGCGCTTCCATCAATGATAATCTCTTTCCGCAGAAATGCAACCGGAGAGCTTGGGCTTCCAGCACGCATGCTGTGATCACTTCTCCACCTGGCTCGCACACAAAGCCATGTGCATATATACGCATGCATGGATTAAGTGAGCTAATTTATAGACGAGTGAAGATAAGAAAAGCGAAGAATGGAAGGGGAAAAGACAAGGCAATTGATGCACGCCTTAAAAGCGAAATTGGCGTGGTTAAATGCTTGCAAACAGTCTTCCTGACATCCATCAAGTCGGCAAATATATCAAATAGCTCTGTTTTACTTCAATTTCATTTGTAGATACAGATAAAATCTGCTATAAAATGTCATGCAAACATGAATGCAAATATTCCAAATTCGAAATGACGAATCGTTAGGCACTTAAAAACCAAGAAACTCACATGGTCTCAAGGGTGGGCCCAGGAATTGTCATGGGATCACTCTATCTGATTAGGCGCCACTTTGAAAGTATCTGGAGGGGAGCTTGGGGTGGAAAATGTGAGGCGGTGCAATCGAGCACACTGAAAGGGAACCTCTTTCTCTCAGAGGAGCGCCTCTGGCTGACAGTTTCGAGATATGGGTGCACCCGAGCCTTCCAAGAGGGGCACCTTTTCCAGGCCGGAGGTGCGCCACAAACCATGGGTGCTCCTGTATTCGCCAATTCCTTGGCAGCGCTAACCTCCCTAGTCCTTTTTTGATGACATGCATGTCATCTTTCCTCTTTCCTCATATGATAGATTTAAAAAATGGAGGTTCAAGGATTGATGAGATGGATTTCTCATACTTGATAATAATCTTTATTTGTAAGATTGTTATAGATAAAATAGATATGGATTTAGACAAAACATAGATTCCATACTTCTATGAAGATCATCAAAAGCAAGGCATTTGGTACACACATGGACACACATAGAAATTGATTTGGCACAGGAACTGCCATGATTGGCGAAACTTGTGTGCCAGTGCACTGGCTAACAGAACAGCACAGCCAGGGAAGAGGCTATGGGGAGGCAATAGCCCCTCTTGGAAACAGCAGGCCCAGAGGCGCATGCAGGGAAAGGGCAGGAGGTTCCTTGACATACTCTCAGGGGTGTAGCTCTGTATGCTTTTGGAAGGCCCCCCCCCCCCCCGAAATAATTTCAACTTCTAACAAGGGACAATATGTGCCTCCCACCACCCACCAATCCATTTCGGCCTGCCCATTGTCTTCATGTATTGTGCCCTCCTAATAATTTGTAGAAACCTACACCTATGAGAACCCTGATTGCACCCCTCCCTGCATCTAGGAAGCAGAAGTGGCCCCTTTCAACTGGCCTAACCATGATGGTGTAGGCTAAAGTGAAAAGTTGCTTATCACAATTGTTTTAAAAGTCACAATCCATATAGTCATGCTAAGATATGATGTTTTATGTACTTTGGAAAACATGAAACAACCATTGAGCAAGGTAGTCTTACATCAAATGGCTGTATACATGAATACTCTTCACACAAGCTTTCGGCCGAAAGCGGAAACTGGAAAGCTTCATCACACTTCTTTTGGGTTGGGGCCTCTCCCTAAGGAGAATCCTGGCTGCGCCACTGCCTGAATGCAATTATTTCGTTTCTTGTCAAATGTCGAAATGCGATTTGACAATATCGAGAAAACCGCAAGCAGCTGTAAAATCTGAAGAGATGCGCCTTACTAGGCGTTTCTCGTGACCCGGCCGAGAGGAACATAGGCATGGTTATTTTATTGACTGATTTGTACCTTGTCAATTCAAGTGAGAAAAAAAAATCATGACTAAGGATTACCAGGAAGGATGGCACAGCAAGTTTGTGGTATATTTGCTTCCATTTGTCACTGTCGATCAGCTGAGCTGGAACATCTCCCCTCCTATTTTCCCCAATAAATGTTTCGGCAAAACAAAAATATAGCATATTGTTGGACATACACGAACCATGGATCATGTACGTCTGAATTGGAAACCAACAGCTGTTTGCGTATCAGCCCACCTAGCGGAGGGTAAGTAAAAACACGGAAACGCGGCCGGTTTTAGGCCGTGCGCCTATGGGGAGTTCAGGGCACGCATTTCGTATTGGCATTTTTTTTTCAATTGATTCAGCCATCCCAGGAGGATTGCATCAGCCTTTCGCGATAAAGAATTAATCAAGGAACCTTACCGTTCTTTCCTTATTTATTTATTACGCTCCGTTTATAAGTTGTCGTGGTGCGAAGTGAAGACATTTGTGAGAGGGAGCCCATCTCGCCCCATGGGTCGGCCCACCGATGTTGATATCTTGATGATCTTTATCTTGCATCTTTATCTCATATATCTCTATCTTTATCTTGATCTTGAAATGATTGGACGGGGCAAAGTACATGAAGGCAATGGACAGACCAAAATAAATTGGGGGGCACATTCCATTGGCTCCCATGTTAGAAGTTGAAATAATCGCGGGGTGGGTTAAGCAAACATTGAGGTAGCAATTCCCTCTCAAATGCATATAAAACAACACCCCTGAGTCGAACGACTGGCAAGTGGTAGCAAATCGGCGAGTGGTGGTGGCGTTGCCAGCTAGAGTATGTTGCAAGTCGAACGACTGGCCAGTGGTAGCAAATCGGCGAGTGGTGGTGGCGTTGCCAGCTAGAGTATGTTGCAAGGGCTAATCCAAGTGGGAGGGAGCGAAAGTGGCGCCCCTTATAACCCGAAGGACGCCTCACTTGGAGGTTCCAGTGTACCCCTTCCCTCGAATTTCTCAGCGCAACGCGCTCCTCTGCCTGGGAACGGCAGTCCTCTGGGAGTCCGAACGCACGCCGGGAATTTTTCGGCGAAAGGCACTCCTCAGACAAAAACAAATGGTGCCCCTCTGGGAGATCGGAGTGTACCCCGTCCAAATGTTCTGGACCAAGAGCCGCCCCTCTGGAGAAATGACGCCTCCTTGGCAACATCATACATCTGTTAGTGGTATGGTGTAGGGGGAGGGGCTTGTACCCGCCATGGAACTTCCGCTCAATCCTCTTTGCGGATTGGTGGGTACGCCGAAGTCTGTACTCTCCCATCCAGTCGTGTAAACCACTCCACTGGAAAATATCAGCCACAAATCTAGAGAGCAAGGAGGGTGGGGCGAAAGCAGAACCGCTCATTCTTATCTTTGAGGATGAAATTGCCCCCTCAACGCTTGCTTCCCCCCACCCCCGCAATAATTTCAACTTCTAACATGGGAGCCTATGGAATGTGACCCCCTCCCCCTATTCATTTTGGTCTGCCTATTGCCTTCATGTACTTTCCCCCCTCCGATCCTTTTAAGAAAACAACATCGGTGGGCCGACCCTTTCGGCGAAATGGGCTCCCTCTCACAGATTCATTCACTTCGCATCACAACAACTTTGGAACGCAGCGTAATAAATCAATAAGGAAAGAATGGTAAGGTTCCTTGATTAATTATGTATCATGAAAGACAGATGCAATCCTCCTGGGGTGGCTGAATCAATTGGAAAAATAAGTTCCAATACGAAATGCGTACCCCAAACTCCCATAGGCGCACGGCCTAAAACTGGCCCCGCGTCTCCGTTTTTACTTACCCTCCGCTAGGTAACAGGTTGGTGCCACTGATACGCGCAGATCAAAGGCGCCGACGCGGAGTTTCCAATCCAGGCGTACATCATCCATGCACGAACCACCATCGTCAATCACCCACAATTTGCAACATTTTATGATTAATTGATTGAGAGCGAACTAATGAAGCGCCGCTTTCGTTCACCTCAAAAACTACCATCACTGCTTGTTGAGTTTTGGTGTGAATCAGTGGTGCTTGGACCCTATCTAGATTTTTTAGATTGCGTATCTAGTTTTCGGGAAATGGTGACGCATAACATAGCGAGAACTGTTCGGCAGCGCCGAATTATTTAAATGTGTCTTTAAAACGTTATAAAAAAGTTATTTACAATGTTAATGTTCATAAATTAAATTTAAACTTTAGTTAAAATGATAATTAAAATGTTCCTTTTAAGTTTGGTTATTAGAAGCCACTCAATGTGCCCTACCTTTTAATACAATTTTGCGCTTACCTGAAAGAGTGACGAGGTTAAATAAAATAAGTCGGAGTAAAAGATATACATACATGACCAGCGCGTGCGCCACATATGGCGTTGCACAATAATTATCTTGATGAAAGGTCACAAATAGCAATTTTTTTGCAACCTGTCGAAACAAGGTCTTAATTGAGTCATGCTGCGAAGGTTTGTATGTTGTTCACACCAATGTGTAGTTTCTGTCTGTAGTTTCTGTCTGTAGTTTCTGTCTGTAGTTTCGGTCTGTAGTTTCTGTATGTAGTTTCTGTCTGTAGTATCTGTCTGTAGTTTCTGTCTGTAGTTTCTCTCTGTAGTTTCTGTCTGTAGTTTCTCTCTGTAGTTTCTGTCTGTAGTTTCTGTCTGTAGCTTCTGTCTGTAGTTTCTCTCTGTAGTTTCTGTCTGTAGTTTCTGTCTGTAGTTTCTGTCTGTAGTTTCTGTCTGTAGTTTCTCTCTGTAGTTTCTCTCTGTAGTTTCTCTCTGTAGCTTCTCTCTGTAGTTTCTGTCTGTAGTTTCTCTGGAGGTGGTAAGCACCGTCCCAACAATTGCGTATTTTAACGTGCTACTCTGTTGATCAGCACTTCCAATGGGTTTGGAATTCATTTCGGCTCATTGGCGGATCCATGGGGAGGGAACTAGGGGCGTGTACCGCCCCCCCCCCCCCCACCGCTTCCACCCCCACCCACACTCCATGGTGATGTGTCACCCCTCAGATTGGAAGAAGGCGCACATGCAGGATTCTCGAATGCATCCTCTCCCCCACCCCCACTCAACGAATTTGTAAGTTGATGAACCCCTTTGAGTACAAAAGACGCTCCTCTGGGTGGGGAAAGCGCCCCAGTACAACGGTCGAATGACCCCCAGACTACAAAGTAGTAGTGCCCCTTTCCCAATAACACAAAAAGAAGTAAGCACACAGCCGAGGCTAGCCCAGTCCCTGGAACATGCTCGGCACTGGTCTCTGTCGTATGGTGACGAGTAATCGAAAGGAAGGCACAGCCGACACTAACCCGACCCATAGAACATGCTTGGTACTGGCCTCCGTCGCATGGTCACAAGTAATCAAAAGAAAGGCACAGCCGACACTAACCCGGTCCCCAGACGGACTTCCAGGGAACCCCTTGCCACGACGTGTATTTCGAATCGGGCCTGACACAGGACGACAACGGTACACATCGCTCTAGTCACGACATCGGTCGCTGGACACCGCTGTGTCGGCAGTCGTGGCCGGAAGCCGATTATACTCATTGAACGGGTATTGGACGCTCGGTGCCGAGGTGGCACAAGACAGCCGTCTGCGGCGCATCCGGCTAGCACCGACTTAATCCCAGCACCAACCTTGCCGAACAGCTGGGGCCAATTTTTGTCCCGACAGCATGGACAAATGGGATGGGCACCTCCGTGCTGAAGCGGCCGGACGACGTCGGTTGGCGGTCGTTACGTCATGTCCCCCGGCGGATTATCGTCACATTGGCAAGCGACATGTGCTCAGTGCATCCATGCTGGCAGCGGGAGGCGTCTACCAGGTGCAGCATTCCCCGCCACTCCTCGCGAGACATTCCTCACCACGACAATTACGGCGGCTCGGCTGGGAGCGAGGACAGACGTTTCTTCGTAGGAATCTGCCCAAACTCGTAGGCCTGTCCGTAGCGCAGGAACGGTCTTGAAATGTGGCGGCCGAGAGCCGATGGTGAGCACACCCCCGCCCCACCGACTGCCATGGCACTGACGACAAGCCTGGCGCCAATTTTCCCGCCGCGCGACCGACCGCAATGGCGTCTACAGCTATGCTTCCCAGCAACAAGGAAGGTTGAATGAATACGCCTGCCGCGCACTGGCCACAACTAATAGCCAGCTGATCTACCTCGATCAGCCGGCGCCGCCATTGTCAACGGGCTGAGGAGGTATACCATGCTGGCCGATACCGACATTTGGCTACCCACACTGGCTTTGGAGTTGTGCAATGTGAATAGGTTCTGCATGGTAAGGACTTCGGCCAAACAACTGACTGCTGGGGCAAGTAAATTTGTGTTTTTCCATTGGCTAGTTCAAATATCATGTATGTTTTTCCTTAACGTCAAACTCTTTCAATGGGCATACCTGACAAAGCATGCATGACTTCGCTCCCGCTGTTGATGTCCCAGTCGCGGCATAGCCAAATTTGTCCTCGCAGTTATATTGGAGAACGTTGGTGACGAACTAGAATAAAACAAATATCCAAATAAACAGGCCAGGGGACCGTGCCTCGACTGCAGGGAAAATCGCACCATTGTTGGGCGGGGGGGGGGGAGGGGGAGGGGTGACACGATTTTCAATTTTGCAGCAAAAGGTGGAGAGTCAGTCCACTATCTAATCCAAATATGTTTCTTTTCAGTACAAAAAAATGTGCTGGTTAACATCAACTAAGTTTTCTATGTAGCATGGTGTTTTTCATTTTTTTCCTATATCTTTCTTATCAGCATAAAAATAGCATAGGTTATTGGAGGGGGGAGGGGGGGAAATCAACAGGGGGGGGGCAAGATTAACATTGGTGGGGCCATGGCCCCCACAAAAGGATGCAAGTCGATGCCCCTGGGGGGGGGGTGATCACCCCTGCAGCTGTCACGCTGTCCGAGGCACTGCTGCGTGGAGCAAATTGACCGAGGCCGTCTCTGCAGCTGGTAGGCTGTGCCGATAGCGACGTAAATACTCCGATCAGTGGTCACACTTCGACATACTAACACGAAAACGTCCGTTGTTATTTAGGCGCTGATCTGCGCGGGTTATGTCAGTTGAAGAAGGCACTTCCTTTTTCGCCTACACCTCTAGCCCTCATTGTACAGATGGTGATCATCATGGAGGTGGTGCTCACCATGCAGGTGGTGATCACCATGCAGGTGCTGATCACCATGCAGGTGCTGATCACCATGCAGGTGGTGGTCACCATATAGGTGGTAATCACCACACATGTAGACAGGTCAACCTCACCGGACATATCTTCCCCTTTTTGGAGGACAATTATCTACAAAACTGGAGTTGCAAGTTTACCATATGGTTCCAATTTAGGATGAAACACATTGTTAAGATTATGCAAGGCGATGTGAAGTGAATGCGGGTTAGTGTTGAAGCCTCGGCAGATTGTATCGCATCTGCAGTACTGTTATACTGAATCAGTGGTAAATCGCCAGTGCTGCCCTCTATAACATACGTATGCTGTGCTGCCATCTCTCATTCGTCTCCCGAAAATACGTGTACGAGACTCGCGCTGACGTACAATCTGCGAACACAGTACCCGCAGGCGTTTTGCCCACTAGCAGATCCAGGGGGTGGGGAGGGAATACGGCCATGGCCCGCACACTTTGCCGCGAAAATGTGGGTAAAACAGTCGTTTCGCTTTGCTTTTGGGGCGGGAGAATTATCCTCACCGAATACAGTCACCATGGCTTTTTGCTCTCCCAACCGAAAGGAAATATGTTCTACCTTTGTGGAAGCATATCACCTCCACTCCCAACCCCTCAACAATTGTTTTCAAATGAACCCGCCAGGATTTGACAGCATGTCGAGGCATGTCAAACACTGACCTGCTGCCCGCCCAGTTTGGCCTCCCTTGCAAAGCTGGATCCTCCAGAGAGTCCGGTGACTCCCAGGTTGTCGGCGATCAAGGCGGCTCAGTGATGGGGGCGCAGCTACGCAATGTATGGCACAACATATGGGCTCGTTTCAGTTAATTTACGTTTTTGTCATGCAACATAACCCGGCAGTTTCTGGAGCGCTCTCCCATACACTAGGCACTGGGTGGGACGGGGCGTTTTTCGCCCACGTCTCTCGACTCGTAACTCCAGAAATAATGTACGCATCGAAATGAAGCCAAGTACAATGGATAGCCTAGCAACATTCATCGGGTCGAACTTCGTTTTCTTGACTTTGAGGGCACCAATCACGCCACAGATAAGGTTAATTAAAAAGATTGAATACTCTAAACTATTTATTAGATACAAGAATGACTGTCAACAGTAGCGTAGTCAGGAATTTCTTCGGGGGCCAGACCCCCCCCCTCCCCCCAACAAAATGTAACGTTCACCAGACCGGTTACGGCTTGCGAAGCGCGCCGAGAACTACTCGTCTGAGGTGATGTAAGCCCCCAAATTTAATGTTTATTTTAGTGTATTTTCTCGTGAAGTGGTCTCTTGGCTGCGTCTCAGTCTGTCAGATGGTTCATATAAGTGAATACCCAAACAAAAGCGCAAGAACTGTCATTTGTACACGTGACGTGCATGTGTTCAAATCAGGTTCAGGTCAAACCGTGATTCATGCGCAGACGTGCGGAGTCGTGAGGCCCACCATAATGGCAGCGTGTGACGCCTGCGCTTATCGCCCGATCATTTGTCACCACAGCGTCGATGTGGTGGGGCCAGCCGATAGGCCGGCCTACCAGCGTTGGCAGCGGTCAGACCGTTTGGTGACTGACCTCTCGGCGATAGCCGCCATGTGCATGAGACGCGGTGTTCAATAGACACGTGCTGGAATCTCCTGCTCATTTTGCCAGGGAGCTCGACTGAGATGGCCTGCAGTTGTGCGCTTCAGTCGCCAACATCTGCGTTGACTTGCCGCACGGTGTAGGTGGAGCGACCGTGGGCGAGGGTGTACAAAAACTGTCCATTGTGGCCGGACGGAATTGATTCCCATGGTACCGCCAAATTCGGTGTACCCTGACGGTCGTTGATAGGTGTCGCTAGTACTGTCGCAGTCAATCACTCATGCGCGAGAATAGCAGCACCACTGCAGCCAGCGGCGATACTTCGCTATCAGAGGGTCAGTAGTACGGCACGGTCAGCAATCGGGTCAGGTAGGGCAGGATGCACCCAGGTCTCACAAAACCAGAGCACGCTGAAACATGCGCATCTTGAATCTATGTACACATATCCGACTGTGTATGTTTCGGCGACGTGATGCTGTGATGGCCGACGAGCACCACTGTTTCTCTGCAGCCAGGTGACCCCAGACCTGCGGTCACGGTGGCAGGTGACCCCAGACCTGCGGTCACGGTGCCAGGTGACCCCAGACCTGCGGTCACGGTGGCAGGTGACCCCAGACCTGCGGTCACGGTGCCAGGTGACCCCAGACCTGCGGTCACGGTGGCAGGTGGCCCCAGACCTGTGGTCACGGTGCCAGGTGACCCCAGACCTGCGGTCACGGTGGCAGGTGACCCCAGACCTGCGATCACGGTGCCAGGTGACCCCAGACCTGCGGTCACGGTGCCAGGTGACCCCAGACCTGCGGTCACGGTGGCAGGTGACCCCAGACCTGCGGTCACGGTGGCAGGTGACCCCAGACCTGCGGTCACGGTGCCAGGTGACCCCAGACCTGCGGTCACGGTGGCAGAAGCGGTGCCGCCTGGCTGGTCGGGTCCAGGGCTCAGGTCTGTCCGGCTCACCTGACACATGCCAGCCAGGTGACCCCAGACCTGCGGTCACGGTGGCAGAAGCGGTGCCGCCTGGCTGGTCGGGTCCAGGGCTCAGGTCTGTCCGGCTCACCAGGCACATGCCAGGGAGGTGATGTCAGGCTGCCCAACTGTGGGGTCGGCCCACGACCACACTGGGCCAGCGCGCCCTCCGCGGGCCTGTCCGGCTCACCAGGCACATGCCAGGGAGGTGATGTCAGGCTGCCCACCTGTGGGGTCGGCCCACGACCACACTGGGCCAGCGCGCCCTCCGCGGGCCTGTCCGGCTCACCAGGCACATGCCAGGGAGGTGATGTCAGGCTGCCCAACTGTGGGGTCGGCCCACGACCACACTGGGCCAGCGCGCCCTCCGCGGGCCTGTCCGGCTCACCAGGCACATGCCAGGGAGGTGATGTCAGGCTGCCCAACTGTGGGGTCGGCCCACGACCACACTGGGTCAGCACGTCCTCCGCCACGAGTCACACGTGCGGCCACACTGGGTCGGCACGCCCTCCGCCACGAGTCACACGTGCGGCCACACTGGGTCAGCACGTCCTCCGCCACGAGTCACACGTGCGGCCACACTGGGTCAGCACGTCCTCCGCCACGAGTCACACGTGCGGCCACACTGGGTCGGCACGCCCTCCGCCACGAGTCACACGTGCGGCCACACTGGGTCAGCACGTCCTCCGCCACGAGTCACACGTGCGGCCACACTGGGTCAGCACGTCCTCCGCCACGAGTCACACGTGCGGCCACACTGGGTCAGCACGTCCTCCGCCACGAGTCACACGTGCGGCCACACTGGGTCGGCACGCCCTCCGCCACGAGTCACACGTGCGGCCACACTGGGTCAGCACGTCCTCCGCCACGAGTCACACGTGCGGCCACACTGGGTCAGCACGTCCTCCGCCACGAGTCACACGTGCGGCCACACTGGGTCGGCACGCCCTCCGCCACGAGTCATACGTGCGGCCACGGATGCAAATAACCTGCAATAGTGGATACTTACCTTATCGTGGTATGGTAAGTTCGCTCGGATGTCATGGATTCAGGTGAAGATTAGTTCGTGCCACCAAATTTCAGCAAGGTGATGTAGCCAGATTTGACTTGGAAAAGCTCCAGAAAACCTCAGCTAGAATGCGTATCCGTGAGCATTTGGAGCAAGTGCATATAAAGCATACCATAAGATGCATACATAATAGCTATAATCCATCTGGTGCAAATCAAGGTAATCTAGCTGAATGCCTGTTTCCACTAAGTTTGTCGCAGAGCACACGGCGATAATGACATCATTACGGAAACGCCGTCTTTGTCTACTGGCTGGCGGCGCGGGCCACCTTCGCCGAGCCTCGACACTGGCGCGCCGTGTGGGCGCTACTGGCTGGCGGCGCGGGCCACCTTCGCCGAGTCTCGACACTGGCGCGCCGTGTGGGCGCTACTGGCTGGCGGCGCGGGCCACCTTCGCCGAGTCTCGACACGGCGCGGGCCACCTTCGCCGAGTCTCGACACGGCGCGGGCCACCTTCGCCGAGTCTCGACACGGCGCGGGCCACCTTCGCCGAGTCTCGACACTGGCGCGGGCCACCTTCGCCGAGTCTCGACACTGGCGCGCCGTGTGGGCGCTACTGGCTGGCGGCGCGGGCCACCTTCGCCGAGTCTCGACACTGGCGCGCCGTGTGGGCGCTACTGGCTGGCGGCGCGGGCCACCTTCGCCGAGTCTCGACACGGCGCGGGCCACCTTCGCCGAGTCTCGACACTGGCGCGCCGTGTGGGCGCGAGCGTCACCATGGCAACTGTCAGACGCCGTCTCTGTCTACTGGCTGGCGGCGCGGGCCACCTTCGCCGAGTCTCGACACGGCGCGGGCCACCTTCGCCGAGTCTCGACACTGGCGCGCCGTGTGGGCGCTAGTCTACTGGCTGGCGGCGCGGGCCACCTTCGCCGAGTCTCGACACTGGCGCGCCGTGTGGGCGCTACTGGCTGGCGGCGAGGACCACCTTTCGCCGAGTCTCGACACGGCGCGGGCCACCTTCGCCGAGTTTCGACACTGGTGCGCCGTGTGGGCGCTAGCGTCACCATGGCAACTGTCAAGACGCCGGGTGTGGCTAGATAGAGATCCGCTGTTGTGACGTCTTGCAGCATAGTGACGATGTCGGGGCGTGCCGTTGTGACATGACGCAATGTTTTCTCATATTCGTCCTGATCGTCCAGCCGCATAAGCCTGTTGCATGCATTTTATATGCATAAACCCCGAAGTTTTATGAACTGCATGATTACGTCCGGGCAGTGACCGGGGGATGAACATCACCCGTCCCACGATAACCCTCAAACCGGTCAAGATATCACTCCGATGATTGACCTGTCTTCCTGTAAGTGGTGATCGCACCTCGCGTCAAGAAGCGGAGTTTGAGATTGGTCAGATAACGAGCAAGGACTGAACAAAATCATGTGGTCACCTTGCTTCACTCTGGTTTTAGACATACATTGAAGCATTCATTTTGAACTAACAATTGAGAATAACATGGAAGGTTAAACATATATGCATCTATATACATACATATCTACATATATATATATATATATATATATATATATATATATATATATATATATATATATATATTGTGTGTGTGTGTGTGTGTGTGTGTGTGTGTGTGTGTGTGTGTGTGTGTGTGTGTGTGTGTGTGTGTGGTGGGTGTGTGTGTGTATACATATATATTAGTGTATAAACAGATTAATACAATGAGCAAAACTACAAAATGATGATATTAGTTGAGGTTGCGAGGTTATACAGATATTCACATTGTGAAAAAAATATTCATGCACTATTTTGTTGTCACTTGATCTTTTTTAAACCAGCATATACAACGGTAAATCATGCTCCCCGATAATGATTCAAACTTCAAATCAATATCAGGTCAGGTCAATGAGATTTTGCCGCATCTCTCTATTTAGTTTCAAACAGAACTGTCAGGAAGGGGTCATATTGACCACCATACCCGGCACCACGGGGTAGAAAACTCTGCCGCATTGAGAGCCAGGAAAAATTAAACAAATTTAACCACAAGGTGATGCTTAACTCCCCAACTATTTGGCAAATGAGTACATGTTCAAACTATCTAGCTATGCTGTGTGTTATCAGCAGCATGGAAGTGCACACAGTTGCGAACCAGTCTCACCAGATAGCGAACGGGAATAAGATAGCCGCGAATAATGATTATTGTCCAATCCTCCCAGAGCATGATCCGTTTAGCTCTGAGAACACACTGCCCAAGGTACCCATGGGCAGAAGACCACCCCCTGCATGTGAATTGTTGACATCATGCCTATCGCATGCTGGAAGCTGAATTAGATCCGACTGGATTTGATCAAGTTAGCGCACCTTGAACTAGACTCGATCGGAGCGCGCACGGTTTGAACAGAAATGAACGAACAGCTACCTTGCGGGGACCCTCTGGGTTAAGGCGTTTGTAGTGCCGGTGTTTCACGTATGGTCTATGCAAGCAGCTTATTAAACACTTGGGTTGGTTGACACTCGTTAGCATGATCTCTAGCTGGAAATAATTCAGCAATTGGTTAGTTTGGATGCGGAATTCGCAGCGTAGCAAGTTGACCGGGCCCAACACCAATGCTGATTAATCCCTGGGATATGAAGGTGTTTTTCACTGTTTGATGCAACATCAAATAACGAACTGAGAACTTCGCTGCATTATTGTCTGTCAACGTCATTTTGGAAGGTCTGGTTCTTTTACAGCGCTATGTGAGTGAGTGTTCATAAATATTACGGAAAAATATCTTTACACTACAGACCAACTATGTCACACGTCACGAGGTCCGTTCTTGGCCAAATTTACACCACCTGCATATGACCTAGCACATGAACCTAACGTCGACTACTGCGGCACCATGTACGACAGACTGTATACTATAGGACGCAATGACACTCAAAGAACTACAGATCATAATAACCAGACTGGCAACCGGAGCGCTATTCAGAACTTCTACCAGCAATCATCGACTCAACTTGAATGGGAGCGAAACGCCGACGAATGCATCAGCTTGGATTTGTCAACAAGCTGAAACACATGCCACTCCAAACACAAAGATACATTCAACACTCATTCCTGCAGCACGAGAGGATGACATTGGACGAGCACTACGTCACCCACAAGCTCACATAATTCCTCCGAACCGTACAGCATCCTTCCCATGCTCTTGTCCTCGCGCAATATCATGACTACAGCCAGCTTCCTAGCCTAATTAGATGTTTCACTGGCCCAGCATTCCAGCTGGGGCGTCTCACAACTGCGCAGTCAACCAACCATCACCACATTATTGGCTCTGACAAATAGTCAACCAAACCATCACCACACTATTGGCTCTGACAAAGGAACTACCATCGGCGTAAGATTACGAGTTGAAGTGGCCAATCTAAGTTGAAGTGGCCAATCTAAGTTGAAGTGGCCAATCTAAGTTGAAGTGGCCAATCTAAGTTGAAGTGGCCAATCTAAGTTGAAGTGGCCAATCTAAGCTTCCATGTTTTTCATTCGAAAAGTTACCTCTGTACTATGTAGTTGTGTCCACGTTGTGGGATGATAATGTTAAACATTACGTACTGTTTTGTGATTTTTGCGCCTTTCAGAGAAATGCGCTTTTTGGAAGAGTTTGTGTCATTTTATAACGCGATTTCCCACCTGGAGATCTTGCTTTCAGCTTTGCATTATTTTGACATAACAGCATGTAAATGTGATATTTGCGGTGAGGACGGCCAGGAAAACTGCATACCAATTCAGATCAAATTGGAAACAATTTTGTTGAACAATTTGTGCTCTGCCTTGATGATTTTTCCTGAAATCACCTGTTGGTTCTCCACGGTATACTTGGGTTCGTTCCTCCGGATGCACTATTGTGCACTCCAGCACAGTAGTGCATCCATCATTTATATATTGTTGTTTCCAGGTGTACAAGAACATCGGAGCTACATGTTAGCAGCAAAACTAGACGGTTTTCAAAACGAATGAAGGATAACAAGGAAGCCAGTTTGGTTAGAAACTAAACTGTTAATTATCGCAGTGGCATATATTTTCCATTCATCGCACGGTGGAGATGGCAAGACAAATCTCCCATACCACACCTCTGTTCTAAGCAACATAGATATATGCGGTGAACGACATGGTATTGCCACATCCTGGAACTGTTGGGGTTGCTTGAAATATTTGTCTACATCTCTCTTGGTTGAACTTCCAGGTCAGGTTAAACAAGTCAGTGCCAAGGTTCAGTCAGTCACCCGTCTTTGCGGTAATTGTCGAATCCTGGTCGTAAAACAAATGCGACTTCGTGCTTCAATAATATGCAAACTGATGACTTAGACTAACACAGCTGACACGTCCGAATGTCAAGGTCACCGATCACGTAGAGGTGAAATACCTATAAATATTTCGGGAACCGCTGAAGATGACAATTTGCGAAACAGATGGCGCTCAGGAAAAGGTATGGGTTTCACCAAATATAAACAAAATGTTTTCCGTCCTCCGGAAAATTTCGAGAACAAATCAAAACTTGTTTTAATTTAATTTAGCAAAGCACGAATACGTCCCAAAATATTCCGTCCAGGTTTTGTATCCATGTCACACCAGAAATGAACGTGGCGTGCGAATTGCCACGGCTTAGCCAATTTTACTTCGCAATAGATAGTATTGTAGTCTACGACCTACAAAGCAACTGGAATACGTGTACCTTTGAGTTGTTTCAGGTCATGTCTCAGTCATCTGAGCTGTTGCTGAATTGAAATCAGGCACGCTTTTAAAGGACGTAATTTCGAATATATATATATATATATATATATATATATATATATATATATATATATATATATATATATATATATATATATATATATATATATATACACCTATATACATATTATATATGTATATGTATACATATATTTATATATATATATATATATATATATATATATATATAATGTATATATATATATCAAAAACATGAATTGTCACATGTGTACGCAGAGTAACATGTCTATTCCAAGCCTTCATTTAACCTATGGACATGTGTGTAGGTCGCTTGAGAGCAAACACGAAGCGAGACGAAACAGCGAGGGAAGAAGCACAGCGGCTGACGTCCGACCGCGAGCATGTGGGCCGGTTATCGTCGATGCTCAACTGCTAGCGCTACGACGATGATGTCACACCCGTGGGTCATTCATAGCCCCGAGCCATCGTCCGGCCACTTAGCACAGCTGACGTTCCGTAAGACCACTATGTTATCCCGAGGTAATTTCACTACTGGTTATACTCTATTTCCATAGTCATCAAAGGTGGCAGATAACGTTACTAAATGTCGTGGTCAAGGGTCAATAGCCTCCACCTCCCGCTCACCGACGTGCCTGATCAACCGATGCAGGTCAAGTGGTACGACGTCATAATCACGTGACCGGCGGCTGGCTGACTGTCCTTCATCCAATGCCGGTCCATCCGATATCGGCTAAGTTCTGCCCCCACCCCCACCCCCTCCCCCAAGAAAAAACATTTCCCTAAACCCCCAATGGCCTCTCTGAACAAATATTGTTAGTGCCTACTTCAGGGAAATACTGCTTTTGAAGCTACAGGGAAACTTCAGAGCAAATCTAGTTTTGATACCTGAGTAACAAAAACAGAACTTGGCATTCACCATAGCAAAGAAAAACAGATCATCAAGGTTTCAAAAGTGTGATGATCGGTTCAGGTCGGGTCGCTCATATGGACTTCGCATCGCGTCGTAGGCGTCATAAGCGGACATAATACCGGTGGCGCCGCTCTGGTGGTGGGTCGTGAAGGAACACCACCAGAGTGGGCTTGCTCTGAATAATGCTATATTCTGGTTTCTAGACGAGGTGCAAGTAATTCCCAATGGTCGAATTTGAACAACATTGAAACAAGCTCTCTTATGATGTGTGGTTCGTTTTATTATCAAATCATTTCACCCTGTCACTTTGCCCTTCAAGTGAAATAGGAGCAATCGGCAACTCAACATCTTGTGATAAAAACGTGTCATACATCTTCTGTGTGACGTTCTGACAATTTCCAATGTTCTTAACTAAACGAAAATCGAACGTGCTACATTTTTATATCATCTTGAATAACTTGCATGAAGGTTTAACCCTGTCACTTTTGCGCTCAATTCCAGAATTTGTGTCCCAAATTATCACAATGTATCACTTTAAATTGTATATCAGATGTTCTACACTACCGAATTAATTTTCAATGCTCTTAAATAAACCGGCATAAAATCCGCTGCCTTCTGATGCCATACTCGACTACTTTTATAGATGTCTGACCCTGTCATTTTTGCACTCAATTCCAGGATTTGTGTCTCGAATTATCGCATTGTATTCCTTTAAATTGTACATCAGATGTTCTACATTAGCGAATTCATTTCCAATGGTCTCAAATAAACCGGCATAAAATCAGCTGCCTTCCGATGCCATACTCGACTACTTTTATAGATATATAATCCTGTCACTTTTTACCTTTTGACATGAAGCTTTGCGACATTATCGACGTTCTGGCATGGCTCGATGCACGTCAAGCGCCGACGGTTGCTGCCTAGAGGATCCGTAGGGCTTCCGAGCGGTGGCACGATAAAAAGTAAAGTTCTACCCTTCAACAATACTGAGCAACATTGGCTCTGGCAATCCAAAATAGTGTAGGAGAAATTCACAGTTGTAGATGTATTCTTTCCCTTCAACGCCCATAAGCGTAATGTTCTTAAACAATTTCGTGAAAACCTGTCGGTCTCAACTCTAATGGTGGCGGAACTCATGCCAGGCACATCGCTTATCGTTCCAAGTATGGAAATCTACCTGTAACTTTGGCGTTGGGGCCCATTAACATTCAGGGAATAGGAATCCCGCGCCCCGCCATTATGAATGGTGGGCGGTTGGGGACGGGCAGGGGGCCGCCGGCGGCCGTCCGTCTATGGTTGAACATAGTTCCAGAATGAAATACGGAAAGTAACAATATGCGCAATATATGCGCAGTACGTGACAATAAAATTTACGTCTGAAGGCAAGCTAACTTTCATAAATGCACTTCGCATCATATTTTATGGCGACAGAGTTTCGTCAATTGTAACTATATTCTTCGCGCACACACTAGTGAACATCCGGGCGCGCTTGTCGCGGGCGCATGCTTCAGAGTTCTTGAATGGCATCAGGAACCTACCTGTTTTCTTTCTTTACTGGAGATCCCCGATGTCCGCATTAGCATTGCGTCTGACGCCTAACGTATAGACGAGACGACGAGAAGAGAACGGAAGCACCGAGGCTTCGTCCTCACTCTGAAAAATGCAAAACACCCTTCCTACTAAACTGACAGGCACCACTGCTTCTGTGGTTAGGCAGCTTCACCCCCCCCCATCCACCACCCATCGCCATGTCCAGCAGCCGACGGTGATATCGCTGTGCCTTCCACACTATATCCACTAAAGCAGCAGCTCTCATATGACCAGGGCAGCATTGACTGGCAAAGACACTACCACCATGATGAATTGCCACTGGTTGGTTCGTCATTCTTCGAATTTGATGCATGACGTAATTACTCGGAGCTTCGGTAGCTTCTCGTGATCGGCACAGGGTAGCGGCGTCGTGCTCACCCTTACTCTTTTCCGTGCTCAGTTCCTATCCGTGAACACACGTTTAGGTATCCTGTCATGTACCCTGTCCGCCGTGCCGCCAAGCTGTTCTTCCCGTCACGGGTTGGTGATGACGTCACCATGCAACCAAGTTGCTCCGCTGGTCAGGAGTTGGTGATGACGTCATCGTGCAACCAAGCTGCTCTTCTGGTCAGGGGTTGGTGATGACGTCATCGTGCGACCAAGCTGCTCTTCTGGTCAGGAGTTGGTGATGACGTCATCGTGCGACCAAGCTGCTCTTCTGGTCAGGGGTTGATGGTGACGTCATCGTGCAGCCCAGCTGCTCCGCTGGTCAGGGGTTGATGATGACGTCATCGTGCAGCCCAGCTGCCCCGCTGGTCAGGGGTTGGTGATGACGTCGTTGCTGTCGTTGGTCTGCGTGTTGGTTTCAGTGGCCACGGGACTGTTGTTCTCCGTCACGGTCACCGTCTGCGAGTTGTTCTCGGTCACAGAGTCCGTGTTGGTGTTGGTCGACGTCACCACTTCGGCCGTGTCGTACACCAGGTTCTGCACGGAGCTCGTGCCAGTGCCCGTCGTCGCTCCCGACGCCGTCGCCGTTGCCGCCGACGAGCGGTTGGCGAGCGACAGCAGCAGCGGCAGCAGCGGGAGCAGCAGGTAGTTGAGCAGGCTGAGCAGGTCCACCTTGAGGTTGTACGGGAACGTGGAGGGCCTGCGCGCCGGCAGCCGGGCCGGCAGCCGCGCCGGCCGTCGCGCCGGGTACCCGCCGTACCCGCCGTACCCGCCGTGTCCGTACGAGTACATGACGCGCGGCTGCGAGCGCACGGGGAGCGTGCTGGTGAGCGTCGTCCCCTCGCCAGAAGCCCTCGCCACTGCCTGGCGGCGCAGTGACGCCGGCGTGCCGCCTAGAGCCGCCCGGCCGGCCCATGTTAGCGGCACGGTGGCCAGCGTCAGACACACGGCTCGCCACAAGGCTCGCTGACCGACACGCATCCTGCTGCCACACTGCTCCGAGTCGGCCGAGCCCGGCACAGCCGCACGTTAAGTACGGCGCGCCGGTACCGCCGCAGCGGTGGCGGTTTGCGGCGCGGCTCTTTTTGGTGCGGCCGCCCGCTATGTGGTCGCCGCCGCCGGCCGGCCGACAGCAGACGGCTGGGCGGGCGCGCACACCGCAGCGGACAGTTGTCCAGCTGGCCAGCCGAACGGCCCGGGTACCGGTATCGCGCCATATGCCTAGTAGTGTCCAGTAGTGGGCCTGGGCCACTACTGGCCCACTGGGCCCAACAGTGCCCAATAGTGCCCAATGTCCCCCAAAAGTACCCAATCCTCCTCCCTTTCCCTCCCCAAGAGGACCTATTTTAAGAAATGATCACTGGTGGAGGGGGGGGGGGGGGGCACATTTTATAGGTTCAGAGTTCGTTCGATTTCCCATGTAAGGCGTTCTTCATCTTCCCCTCCCTCCTTTTGGCTTGTACTTAGCTGAAATCGGTGCTTTATTCACGTCACGGTACCTCGCAATTGATACACGATTTGCATACTCTTGGTCGATGGGTGACCTCCCAGTTCACTGTTAACTCATTTTTTTCTCGCAAAAATGGAAAAAGGTTTAGTTTCAACCGCTATCTGCGTGAAAACAGCAGTAAACATGCGCTTGAAATATTCACCATGTGGTTTCTCAGTATCTTTGGTTACTAACCATGTACGAGTCAGGTATTACATTTGGACATATGCAAGGGGTTAGGTGAGGTCCAAATGTGAATATAATTTTAAGGATTTCCTAAATACTGCTCGAAAGCGTTGTTTTCTGGCATACCGTTAGGCGTCAGACGCAATGTTAATGCGGACATCGGGGGATCTCAAGTAAAGAAAGAAAACAGGTAGGTTCCTGATGCCATTCAAGAACTCTGAAATATGCGGCCGCGACAAACGCGCCCGGATGCTCACTAGTGTGTGCACGAAGAATATAGTTACAATTTTTGAGACTCTGTATCCATAATCTATGACGCGTACTTTGTGTATTGTCTTCTGGAGCTATTTTCCACCATAGACGGCGGGCCGCCGGCGCGGCGGCGACGCCCGCGGCCCGCGGCTCCTCCCCGACCACCCGCCATTCATAATGTGGCGGGGCGCGGAACATACCCAGAATGTTAATGGTTCCCAGCACCAAGGTTACATTACAGCGTAGTTATTCGATTTGTAGACATTCATCGTCTGTTGTGTTGATATTGCGACAAACAATTAAAAATTCGTGCATAGATCACTGATGGCCTTATTTTTTTGGGGTCCAAATCCAAAACAAAATTTTTCATGATCGTAACTGAGCTTAACATTCGACGAATTCATGACATTGTAGCACAGTGCTGCGACTTTTTAAAATTCCTCGCCCGGTTATCTGATATTGCGGAAAACAAATATAAATTCGTGGATGCGGAACCTACGACTAGAACCGCCGCTAGGGTCGCTAGTTATCGATTATAAGATCAAATTGATACGTTTTTGTAAAATTGGCTTACTGAGGTAATCAACTTCAGATGTTTTCCTTTACATGAATCGTATTCCGGATGTCCTTGGACGAAAATTGGTGTTGGAATTTTGGGGTTGAAAGTAGCACGTCGTCAATCCACTGATGTTGCAAATCGCATCAATGATGACATCGTTTTGGGGGTCCAAATCCCGAAGCGAATTTTTTAACACGATGATCGCAACTAAGCCTAACGTTCGCCGAATTCATGATATTATAAGGCAGTGCTGCGACTTTTTGAGATTCGTGGCCCGTTTTCTTGATATCCCGGCAAACAATTACAAATTCGTGGATGGGTCAATGACGGCATTATTTTGAGGGTCCAAATCCCGAAGCTAATTTTCCAACAAGATGATCGCAACTAAGCTTAACGTTCGCCGAATTCATGACATAACAACGCAGTGCTGCGACTTTCTTTGATTCGTGACCCGTTTTCTTGGTATCGCGACAATAAATTACAAATTCGTGAATGGATCAATGACGGCGTTATTTTCTGGGTCCAAATCCCGAAGCTAATTTTTCAACAAAATGACCGCAACTAAGCTTAACGTTCGCCGAATTCATAGCATTACAATGCAGTGCTGCGATTTTTTTCAAAACATCTATTGCATGGTTTCTTGGTGTTGTTGAATAAAGACAATGTGGGGGGGGGGGTGAGAGTGATATTTAGAGGCACGCCGGACCATACTAAGGTCATTTGCGCCGCTTTCAAAGCGAGCACGTTACATGCCTGTCTAAAAAGGCAAGTGTTTGCAATCAAGGTGCAGGCAAGTGGGTATTTACGTTAAGATAATTTTACGTTAGTTTGTGTGGATTTTTGGGTGTTGAAGGCGGGGGCTGAGTTGGAGACAACTCTGGTGTCGAAATTATTTTAATTTTACTTTACTCCTCCTCAAAATGATTTGTAGTTGGGGCGGGGTGGGGGGGGGGATAGGGGTGCGGGAGGAGGGGGTGCGGGGGGAGAGTGGCAAGAAGCTGAATTTTGCCAGGGTGCCGGCTTTAGCCTACTCTTGGTTGGTTATTTGAGTTTTAGGGCGCATCAACTCGGTTCGGTCATTTAGCGCCCATTTAGCCTACTCTTATCGTAGAGCACCGAGGGATCTTTACCGTGCGGACAAGGAGGAAATTGTCCACACCGCCTCTCACGCCGGCTGCCGCGTATTAGTTGTTAGTAGCGGGTTAGTCTAAGCATGCCATGCAGGGTTGTCAGTTCGGTTAGTACGGTGTTTTATATATATATACATATATATATATATATATATATATATATGTATATATAAATATATATTTTATAAAGCAAGTCGGTTCATCTACGTCCGACGGTACGACTAGGTAGCCATTTATTTCTAACTGGGTAGCAAATCGGCTCATGTACGTCCGACGCCATTCGGGGATGGCTATTTACGTGTTTCCTACGAGTGTTTCGCGGGCATGCATTGCGAGTTGATGTGAGAGTTGGTGGTGTGGTGCCTACAGTGCTCCTGCTAGATTTGTTGCATACAGGTATTCAAATAGCATTTGAAGGAGTTCTGGGTGCTTGTCACCGAGAAGCGATGGAAGCGACAGGGTGATGCCCTCTCTTTGACAAAATGCCCTAAGTGGCTGTCTTTGAGAGCTAAAGCTATTACAGTCTAGAAGGATGTGCCCTATGCTTAACGTGGCATTGCAGATGTCGCAGTGCGGTGTTGTGTATTAGTCACCCTCTAATTGAGGCTTTGTTAGTTTTGTGCAACCAGTTCTGAGTCTAGTGAGGATGACCTCTTTTTGTCGGTGAGATTGATTTGATGAGTTCCGTGTGCCTATTGTTGGTTTGATTGCGTGGGTGTGGTTGGATTTGTGTTGTGTTGAGTTGTGGTGTGTCCATGTGTTCTGTTGATGTTGGCGAATGTGGTGTTGTAAGAGTGCTTTGCAATCGTCCACCGAATATTCCACGCTAGGGTAAGTGTTCGATGCTAAGGCTTGCTTCGCAAGTCGGTCTGCTTCTTCGTTACCTGGGATGTTGGCGTGGCCCGGTATCCAGATGAAGGAAAAGTTCATGTTTCCGTGATGGGCCACGATTTGTTGGATTCTTTCAATGACGAGATGCGAAAGTCGTGGGTGTTGCTAATTAACTGTAGGACGGATTTGGAGTCTGAGCAAATCATTACGTTTCTGGCTCTTCGCCTCATGAGAATGGAGATAGCGACCAGAATGGCCATTGCTTCAGCGGAGAAGATGGAAATGTTATCCGGTAGACGCTTGGAAAGTCGAAGACCTGATCTAGTAATGCCAATGCCTACCTTTGCTTCGTGTTTCGATCCATCGGTGTATAATAGTGTTTTGTGGTTGTTGTCATCGGCGAACTTGTGGAAAATGCCAAGAATTTCCACCGATGTGATAATGGATTTATTTTTCGAGAGCAAGTACTCGACCTTTGTTTGACTGAGAGTCCAGAATGGCCTAGTCGCCTAGTGGGCGGTCGAGCTGCAGTGGCTGGCATTGTGATGTTAAGATCTGAAAGAGCTGTGGGAATTTGGATGCTATATGGTGGGAGTTTGCGCCCAAATCGACTCTTGTCGTATCTGTCAGGCGTAAAGTATCGCTGTGCCGGATGATTTTTAATGAATTTTATTTTGATGTGGTAGCGGCACAGCTGTTGTGTCCTCCTGAAGTGGAGTGTTTGAGTGTTTGAGTTGTGTCCTGTGTTTGAGTCTACTATAGAAGACTGGCTACCGGTGTGGCGCTGAGGGCACCTGTGGCTGCTCTAATGCAGCTATTTTGGATGATTTCTAACTTTTGGCTCTGGCTTTCTGAAATAGTGGCATAGATGATGCTGTTGTATTCTAGAATAGTATGATTGATGTGTAGAGTCGAAGTAGTGTTTTCCTGTCTCCGCCCCAGTCTGTGCCTGCAAGTCCACGGATTATGTTGACGCGTTTCGCGCATCGCTTCGAGATGGAGGTGTGGGTGTTGAAGCTGAGTTTTTCGTCGAAATGCACTCCTAAAAACTTTAAAGCTTCTAAATGACATAGCTTTAAATTTATATTTAAGGCTATGCCCCCCCCAATTTCTGAAAAGTGGCGATTTGTCCCACCCCCACATATAATTTTGATCGCCGCAAAATTATACTTATTCATTTATAAAGTGAAACTATCTGGGGACGAGTGGTCTAGGGGTAAGATGCTCGTCTTACAATCGAAAGATTGTGGGTTCGAGTCTCACCTGTCGCTACTCTTCGCCCGCGACCAATCGGCGCGAGAGATTGGCGACGCTATATGACTCGACGGTCGACGTGTCGTAACCAAAACCAATAACTAACCAAAGTGAAGCTATCTATGCAAGAGAATCACGAAAAATACTAGAAGTCGATCTCGCCAATCAACGGCCTTCACAGGCTATCTGTCATCACAAAATCTCCAAGTGGTAAATCAGCAAACATTAGAAATTTCTGCTTCCGGGCCATTCTTAAATAACATGAACCTTGACCATCTTGTGCTTTCGCTTGGGTGGAAAATTGTGCCTTGTGAGGCAACAAATTTGCATTCTCGCAATGCTTTATACGTCTTAGGCTGCATTCCCCTGCGCATATATCGATATATCTTGAACAAACGTGACTCTGGGTGTCCTTGGGTGTCTTCAAGACCATGAAGGGGAATCGTGGGAAGACTTAAGCACTTACGTCAAATTAACGTCGTATTCGTATTCATACTGAGCGATGAGTTCGCCAGAGGCGTATTTGTATTGACAGTCATTCAGCGACGGGTTTATGATCGTTCGAATCAATTACCACAATTGCTTCCGCTTGTACTGAACACACCGGAAGCAACTACATAGGTCTCACATGACCACTTTAACGGTCAAGCTCCAACGCAAACCGGTTTCTTCGGTCGCCTCCTTTTTTTGCATTTTCATCCAAACCTTCCCAAATCTGCTATCAAGCGATAGCCTGTGGCAGTGAAAAAATCACCATTTTGCATGGAAAATCACAGTTAATGAAAGTTTTAGGTTTTCATCCTTGGTGATGACTTTCATCTTTTCATAAACATATTACAAACACAGATGGTCGTTGTTGTGATGGAACTAAAGTGCATGTTTGCAATGTTTTCATCCTTGTCTTTTGTTTTTCCAGCAGGTATCAATAGTCTCACTCTCAGGTGAATATAGAATGAGCTTTGAGACAAATGCATATCATCACAAAACCTAATGGACCTGTAGTGAAGATGTTCCTGGCAGGCTGAAAATTATTGTATAATGAACTAGATGTGTCGATCTTCATGAAGCTAGGCATGAAGTTCGCAGTGTATCCTCACAATCCAGAGGATTATATAGCATGATGAACATAAGTGCAGCAATCTATGAATATGCATGAATCCATGAAATATAAACTCATACCATGCGTCTTTAAAAAAAACATGTGAAGCTGTAGCATAACCAGAAATTCGGCCGAGCTGACACACTTAAGGGCTGAATCATGACATTGGCCAAACCCAAGTAATTGTCAGCTAATGCAAGGGGGATTTGGAGCAAGGGGGTGGGGGCATAACCAGCCTAGATTTGATTGAACCTGATTTGAACTAAAATTATCCTTTATTCATGTTCTTCAGAAAAACAGGGAACATTTTATTTGAAGAAAAAGTATGGTTTTAAACTTGAGCTTGCACCTAAACCATACAAATCAGGTATTTTTCGTCAGCGATTTATTAAATCTTACAGAACCCAAGCTGACTGACAACGGGCTGGCTGGATCCACCCATGAGCTGAACCCTTAACAGCGTTAAATCTCATGACTGAGTAGTATCTCAGCACTGATTACAGGCAAAGAATGTAGGTATACAAATCTACATTAATAAATACAGAAATGCCCAAACCTCGATCCTATTCAGCGACTTACGAGGGCTCAGCTTTGTTTTTCGAAGTCTTGTGTGCGTCACAATTGTAGGCATGTATTTTGAAAAAAATAGAATTGATCAAATGTTCCGATATTAATATATGATTCTCTTCAGATGTAAACAGAGAAATAAAGTTAGAATTGTTTCTTCATTTATCTTAACCTTACATTAATAAATTTCACAAATACTGCAAATATTAGCAAACATTGTTTATCAAGAACATGGGATGAAAAATTTCATCCTTAGGCTGGCACATTCCAGGAGGATGAAAAACACATGAAAATACAGGTGAATTTGTGGATGAATACTGGCGAGCATAATGGATAAATCAAAGATCAAAGCAAATATTTGAACGTCTCATCATTTTCTACACATTATAAAAGGACAATAACGCTCTGCCGCGCGCGATACAAGGAATTATTCATATGTTCATCTGTGGGCTTTTTCGGCCAGTCTGAAGGATGACAAATCCAGGTAAAAGCGGGGCTTGATATACGGAAGTGCTACGAATAAATCGCACAACAACTGGGATTTTCCAACTCTCCGTTCATTTTAGTGCGTGAAAATTAGCACAAAAACACTTCTGAAGGTCTTCCTTACGTGCCATATTTTTTACAACGCAAGAGCTCCTGACGTGTGGATGCTTGGAAACTATGCTGCAAATGGAGACCAGTTCCTTGGTGATATGGCAAGGGAATACTATGAGTGGACAAAAACTAATTATTTCAAGTTCATTTTCTGATTTGAGCACAGAAAATACTCGACATGTGCACATTTAAGTGAAAATTATGGTGTTTTTCAATCGCCATTTGTCGATAGCTCACTGGCTTTTTCCTTCGTCACAGGTAACAACCTGAATGCCATAATTCTCCCTTATAGTGGAAATATTTGATCCTAGTTTTTTTTTCATGGCATTCTTTATATTGTTCCAAGTCCTTTCCAGTATAATAGCCTCCCAGCCGTGCTATATTTCGTTTTTTTATTAATATTTTCGTTTATTAATATAAATAAAAAAATTTCGAAGTGTGCATTGTGTCCTGTGGCACTATAATTTGTCACGAAAGCGCAAAACATCGCTGCGCTGAATTTTGTTTATATTCCATTGTTTTCATAGCCTTGCATTTGGCATATACGTGCATACAGTGCAGCGTAAGTTCTATGTGTACTGCCTTGAGCGGAGTTAACCTTAAACCACCTCATCCTACATTGCACAGATGTGTGGTACAATGTAGATGATGAATATCTCAATCTACATTGGTGATATATTAGTGGCATATCTGCGTGTGCTGTTCGAAGGAAAGCATATGATCGAGGTAGGGCGAGTGGATTCTAAGGTTGTTCTTGATTTGTTGGGAGGGGGCAGATCCAGAGCTGAATGAGGCTGAAATAGATATTGTAGGGGAGAGACAGTATTGGATCTAAGGAGGCCGAATGGGCCGCCCCCCATGCCCAAAGGGGAACGCCACCTCATCTGCTGGAATGCTACCACTCTAGCCTCCTTTCCACCCCCTGCTGTTGAAGTGCCACCCATCCGGGAGGTCGGAGTGCAACCCCCCCTCTGGTCCCTGCTTCCTAGGGAGGCAAGTTAGTGCCACCCCAGCAGTGGCGTCGCCACGAAATTCTTCCAGGGGGACAATATTGATAGGGGGCCTCCTGCTCCCGAAAGGGGGCCTCCACTGTGTTAGGGCCTCCTATTGCTTTTTTAGGCTCTTAGTATGGTTCCAGAATGGGGAACATGACTTCATATTGATGTCTTGTTTGTTCTTGGTATGGTGCATCATTTACGCAAAGCGCAATAGCAAGAATTGTTTTTTTTTCGCTGTGAACTGAGCCATACCAGGGTATAAATAAGCAAACGTGCATAAATACGTCACTGCCAAAACAAACCAATATCTTTATGCTTTATCGACGAGAAGAATCTTCCCACTGGCCTCTAGATTACAGCGGGCTGGTGGGGCTGGTGCTAAGCATATCTTAAAGATATCTCCCATTGATCAACCCATTTCTATGTCCACCAAGTTTAACTGAATATCGCTAGGTTCATCACTACTGTTGGTCATTCCCACCAGCTTGATCTTATAAACAAGCTTAAACGATTATTTCTCAGTCCCAGGACGGCAATTTCGCGAAGGTGACAGCGAGAAGTGGATTGAATTGGTTTTCCGATCGTCATCTTAGGAATTTATTCATTTTTATCACATTTGGTGCTGGCTGCAAGGCACTTGGCACAGAAGCTAAAGTCATAAATCCTCCGCGAATAAATTCACGGCAAGAACAAGCATTGAACAACAATGCATTAATGGCAATGCAACAATGTAACAATGACAATGCAACAATGTAACAATGACAATGCACAAATAATGCACAAATAATGCAAAACCTTCAAATTCCACGCCGTCACGCCCATGGTTTTCACTGTGCTGTACCGTTTTGTCAATTATGTCGTTGAGAAGGTATTGAAGCTGGGAAGCTCTAATCATACAGGCTGTAATCACAGAGGACAAGTTTGTAGGAAGAAAATACATTTAAAAACTTCATTTCTCCCATTTAATATCTGGCATCGGTGTTGTTTTGTATGTTTGTGAGGCGGAATTTGCTCCCTCAATGTTGGCTTTGCTCCATGTGCGTATGTTTCTGAAACTTATTGGGGGACCAGTGACGTACCTATATTTGCGTCAAGGGGAGGGGCAAACGTATTTGGAGGGGTCCACCTACTCAATAAAAAGTCTTCCGATTTCGACCACTATTTTGTCAAAGGGGACCTTTTTATATAAAATAATTAGTGACCAACTAAATTATCCGTCGAGGGGCCTAATCTACCACTATCGTTTCTGATTCGTCGGATTTCAACCCTAGCTCCCCACCCTGTTCGAATGTAATATTTTGGTATCCCTTGATAAGTCACCTTGCACTGCTGAAATTACACCTACACCGATCACTTTAAAATGTAAAATTCACCAATTTCAGACGTTCCAGTTCATATTGCCCGGTCGCCACGACGCCAACGTTAGTGCTTGTGCACACCCATCTTGCGCATTCGGCGCATTCGCCACACTTCGTGCGATGCTACGGATTCTGCTGGGCGTCCTACGCTTTGCTAATTGCTGCCACGTGATAGACTTGCGCCTTATCTGACGTGATGAAATGCTTTGTATGGGCGTTCGCTGCGAAAATTCGATTAATTAAATTCGATCATTAGTTCCCTACTTCCCATATTTTATGATGAAGAAATGCGAATACCCGCTGAGCTTTGATGCACCTCATATATTTGATTAAACATGCTTGCAGGTTGGCTACCGAACCGAGGCCCTGCCTGAGTATACTTCTTTGGACCCGTTTCGTATTTCTTCGTCTACGGATGTGTCTTAGGGCTCCAATCCATTTTTGTTCGAAGCCCAACGCATTTTCGAAAGCCCTGCTCGTTTTAGGGTTTGTTGCTTCTTTGTGCACCGATGATTTTTCTTAGTTGTCGGGGCGCTTTCAATGACATCAATGTATTTATTTAGTGCCCGGTATTTTTTTTCGTTCTGGGACCATGTTGCTTATTGCGACCCCAGCCTCTTTTTAGGCCCTTGTGCGGTCGCATGGCCCCTGTGTGCCTTGAGGGCTTCCGGTGCTTTTTGTGTGTTTTTTTAGAGTTCCCGGTATATTTATTTAGGGCTGCAACGCATGTTTTAGGGCCCTGTCGCTTTTTGCGAGACTGCGCTTTGGAGGGCCAGTTACATTTTCGGTCCCCGTTGTGCTCTTAGGGTCCTGCTGTGTTTATTTGGGGCTTTTGACGCACATTTGTGGGGCCCAGTACGATTTTGGGTCTTCGGTGCGATATTTCTGAGTCTTAGCGCAACTTATCACGCCCAGGCGCGTGGTTCCGGGGACCCAACGCCAGTTATCTGGGCTGAACGCGATTTGTGTGGACCTCTTCTGAATTTTCTTTAAATTCCGAATCTCGGCCTGATTTTTCGAGTCCCTGGCGCCATGTTTTTCCATCTCACCTCTATTTTCTTCGAGCGCCGGTATGTTTTTCGATGCCGTACGCGATTTGTCAAGGCATCTGATGATATGTTCGGTGCTTCAGAACCATTTTCCTGACCCGGACTTTTTTTGGGAATCCCTCCTTATTTTGGAGGGCTCCGGCTTTCTTTTTCGGATACCGATGCGACTTTGGGGGTCACACGGTGCATATGTGGAGCCCTAGACGCCAATTGTTGGCAGCCCCGACCTGAATTTTTGATACCCAGACCAAATTTGTGGTACTACCGATGGGAGTTGTGGGTGCGAGCGCGATATTTGGTGGGACCGGTTCGAGTTTGCGGGGCACGTTTTACTTAGCTGTGGCCCCAACGCGATCTGGGCGGTTCCTGTTGCAGATTTTCGGGCCACGGAGCAAGTTTTCTGGGGCCCGCCGTATTTACTTGGAACCCCTACGCGAATTCTGGTGGACCGACGCAAATTTTGTGGCCCCAGCGCGACTTTTGGGGGCCTCGGCTCGATTCTTGGGAGCATATCCCTCTTAGGAGGGAGAGGGCATTTGCCCCTTTGATATGCCACTGAGGCCACCGAAGGAGTTTTTTTTTCAGCCGATGGCACCTTTCGGAGTATAAAAGCCCTCCGGGTAATTTTTTTCCGGAACTGTTCTTAATTTTCAGGTGCTGGGGTCCATTCGATCGAGTCTCGGTGTGAACTTTTGGACATCGAGTTCCATTTTTTTAAAGGTCTTGATGTGATATATTTGATGTGGTAGCCTCCTTGACAATCCTGTAGGCCACCTTTGCAATCCTGGGGGCCTCCTTGATAATCCTGTGGGCCTCCTATGCAATCCTGGGGGGCCTCCTTTGCAATCATGGGGGCCTCCTTTGTAATCACGGGAGCCTCCTTTGCAATCCTGGGGGCCTCCTCTGCAATCCTGGAGGCCTCCTTTGCGATCCTGGGGTCTCCTTTGCAATCCTGGGGCCTCCTTTGGAATCCTGGGGGCCTCCTTTGTAATCCTGTGGGCCTCCTTTGCAATCCTGGAGGCCTCCTTGACAATCCTGTGGGCCTCCTTTGCAATCCTGGGGGCCTCATTTGTAATCCTGTGGACCTCCTTTGCAATCATGGGGGCCTCCTTTGCAATCCTGTAGGCCTCCTTTGCGATCCTAGGGGTATCCTTTGCAATCCTGGGGCCTCCTTTGCAATACTGTGGGCCTCCTTTGCAATCATGAGGGCCTCCTTTGCAATCCTGGAGTCCTTTTCAATCCTTGGGGCCTCCTTTGCAATCCTGGGGACCTCCTTTACAATCATGAGGGCCTCCTTTGCAATCCTGGAGTCTTTGCAATCCTTGGGGCCTCCCTTGCAATCCTGGGGGCCTCCTTTGCAATCCTGGGGGCCTCTTTGCAATCATGGGGGCCTCCTTTGTAATCGCAGGGGCCTCCTTTGCAATCATGGGGGCCTCCTTTGCAATCCTGGAGTCCTTTGCAATCCTTGGGGCCTCCTTTGCAATCCTGGGGACCTCCTTTACAATCATGAGGGCCTCCTTTGCAATCCTGGAGTCTTTTGCAATCCTTGGGGCCTCCTTCCAATCCTGGGGGCCTTTGCAATCCTGGGGGCCCTTTGCAATATGGGGTCCTTTGTAATCGCAGGGGCCTCCTTTGCAATCATGGGGGCCTCCTTTGCAATCCTGGAGGCCTCCTTTGCAATCCTGTGGGTCTCCTTTGCAATCCTGGGGCCTCCTTTGCAATCCTGAGGGCCTCCTTTGCAATCCTGCCTGGGGGCCCTAACGCTTTGCAATCCTGGGTGGCCTCCTTTGCTAGCCTGGAGGCATCATTCGCAATCCTGGGGTTCTCCTTTGCAATCTTGGGGCCTCCTTTGCAATCATGGGGGCCTCCTTTGCAATCCTGGAGTCCTTTGCAATCCTGGGGGCCTCCGTTGCAATCCTGGGGGCCTCCTTTGCAATCATGGGGCCTCCTTTGCAATCATGGGGGCCTCCTTCGCTAGCCTGGAGGCATCCTTCGCAATCCTGGGGGCCTCCTTTGCAATCATGGGGCCTCCTTTGCAATCATGGGGGCCTCGTTTGCAATCCCGAGGGCCTCCTTTGCAATCCTGGAGACCTTTGCGATCCTGGGGGCCTCCTTTGCAATCCTGGGGGCCTCCTTTGTAATCCTGGAGGCCTCCTTTGCAATCCTGGGGGCCTCCTTCGCAATCCTGGGGGCCTCCTTTGCAATCCTGGGGGCCTCCTTTGCAATCCTGGGAGACTCCTTTGCAATCCTGGGGGCCTCCTTTGCAATCCTGGGTGCCTCCTTTGCAATCCTGGAGGCCTCCTTTGCAATCCTGGGGGTCTCCTTTACAATCCTGGGGGCCTCCTTTGTAATCACGGGGGCCTCCTTTGCATTCCTGGGGGCCTCCGTGCCAATTGTTGGCACTCTCTTGATTTCTGGGGCCTATCTTCTCCTAGGTGACTCCTTCTTCGAATTAGGGGCCTCCTCTCACGTCTTGGAGGCCTCCTCTCATGTCTCGTCGGCCTCCTTGCTCACTTTTTTTTCCTGTGCATTTCTTGATAGGGGCCTCCTCAAATTTCAGGGGGGGCGGCGCCCCCAGTCTCACGACAGGGGGGGGGCGACTGCCCCCTCTGCCCCCCCCCGATGGCGACGCCCTTGCACCCCAGCACATCTTTAGCCTCCACCACCCCCACAGCTCAGCTACACACACCCTGTAAATTCCTGTATCCGACCCTATTTGAGACTGAATTATGTGATGCTGAATGCTCCTACAGGGGAGGAGCCTTAAAATGTTGCAAGGTGTGGACAGGGCAGGAATTATGGATCCAGCACCCAATTATATTGGCATGAGGACAAGTTTAAAAGAAACTATGAATTTACAAAAGAAGTAGCTAAAAGAAGTAGCTAAAGAAACATGAAAGATAATGCAACTATGAGCCACAGGGCACAATGGCATAGGAACAGGGCAGTTCCCCCCCTCCCCCCCCTCCAGTTTTGAAGCTGGTGGGCATTACCTGCCATCTTTTCATGGTCTGAGCACCCAGATCTCTCCCCCCCCAGTAGAAAACATTTCAGTCTCATAGCACATCCTGCCGCCTCACCCCCCCCCCACATAAAAAATGTTCCTTATGGCCCTGACAGGGGCCATCTTGGTTATACTTTGTGGACACTAAGGACTAGCTGTCCACAACATTTGTCGATTAGTTATCCATGAAATAATGAAAGGAAATTATTTTCTCCTTTTAATACCAGTCTATGCTATTTTTATAGACTGCTCTGCATACTGACAATGCCAATTGTGCGTGATAGCTGGTTCCAACGTTAACTACCCTGCTGCTAAAGAAAGACTGTCTTGTCTTTATCCTGATATGGTTAACTTTGATTTTGAATTGATGGTCTCTAATAACTAATTGTATAATTTGTATTATCCTAGAGATGTATCTGTTGCTGACCATGAATAAATTTAAATACCTTGATGAGACCTTCTCCCCATATTTTTATGTATCTAAGTGTACACACATTCATATCTTTTTAATCTTGTCTCATATGCTAGGTTGCTCAAATTACTAATCCTCTTTTGCAGTCTCTCTAAATATTACCAACTTTTTCCATAGCTTTAGGGGATCAAGCTCCACTATTTAAAATGTGGCCTGAAATTTTGTTATTGCTTCTTTTGTATGTTGTCCATAATTTGTGGACACAATATGATGTACACAATGTTGTGTTCACAATAACACCTAAGTCCTTCTGTTGAGTCACAGCTAGTACTTGGCTACCCATCAAGTATGGATTCCTGATATGATCTCTACCTACATGCATTATTCGACACTTATCAAAGCTAAATTTAATTTGGCACTTTTTATACCTTTTCAATACTATTTACAAATATTGTGACCAATAGTGGTTCCAGTACTGACCATTGCAGTACTTCACTAAGAGCATCTTGTCATGAAATCTTCATGCCACCTAGCACCACTCTCTACTGTCTATCGGAAAGCCATAGCTCAAACTGATTTTCATATCAGGATTAAATTAATATGTCTTAAACACTTGTCTATAGCAAAATCCAAAAAGTTCAAGATATTTGTCAGCGAGATCAACCTTTTCTAAACACATGCTGGGTGTCTCGAATCAATATGTTCCCTTCCAGAAAACAACCATTATATCCGTAATAATTGGTTTAAGCAGCGTATATCCTAAGGATGTTGGTCCTGCATTTACATAACTTCATTCAAGATGGTGTGGTCCCCGCATTGTCCCGACTAGACGCTGCCTCAATCACGCCGCGATCTAGTAGAGATCGCGGCGCCTTGCCCGCGGTATTCACTGCAAAAAAATTGTCGCACCTCTACCACTGACCCACACTAATCTGTATCCGTTTTTTCACAGTAACGCCGCTGCTGCCTCAATCCTGTGTGCCGGGATCCTGCTATCCTGGTTTGGTCTGGCGGCATCGTCCGTCCATCACCTACATCAGACCTTCCTGCCATCCTTCTGAGGTTGGTTTTTTCACCTACATCCTGTCCTGTGTTCTTACGTCGTTGACTTGCTACTTGGATCCGTGGGTATCAGGCATGGTGAAAATTACATTCGATGCAGCTGTCGTATGCTATATATGTCCTAGAAATATCAGAAAAAGTAATGCTAAGCGACATGCGCAAAATGTGCACAGGGTGGGGTGGGGAAAAGAACTTAAGGATTTTAGCAAGGCATGTGAAAGAGAGACAATGCGACGGAAGAGGCGAGATCGAGATGTCCGCCCAGACCAGATTGGATGTAGCGCTGCTGTGGGAACGTCTGGAGACGATGCCACGTCGGGGCCATCTTGGTTACCCTTCACTATTACACCACTATTGGTCACAAATATTGTGACCAATAGTGGTTCCAGTACTGACCCTTGCAGTACTTCACTAAAAGCATCTTGTCATGAAATATTCATGCCACTTAGCACCACTCTCTACTGTTTATCTGAAAGCCATAGCTCACCCTGATTTTCATATCAGGATTAAATCAATATGATGTCTTATCACACTGGTCTGTAGCAAAGTCCAAAAAGTTCAAGATATTTGTCAGCGAGATCGACCTTTTCTAAACACATGCTGGGTGTCTCGAATCAATATGTTCCCTTCTAGAAAACCAACCATTATATGATTACTAATTTATTTAAACATCGTATAGCCTAAGGATGTTGGTCTTGCTGGTCTATCATTTTCAACTTTCCCCTCTTCGCCTTATTTGAAAATAAGAACTACATTTGCCTGCTTCCAATCTCCTGGAATTTCATTTCGTGAGGGTGACGTACAAAATATGATACAAAGTGAAATCGCTGGCTCTTTCAGCTTTCGGTCATGACCATGGCATGACATCGCAAGTCACGGCTTAGTCACGGCACAGCATTTAGCAAACCCGGCATGGTAGCCGCTTCAAGCTATTGACATGAATGACGAGCCCAAAATGCAGCTGTTTGCATTATATAATCTCATTCAAAATGGTGTGGTCCCCGCATGGTCCCGACTAGACACTGCCTCAATCACGCCGTGATCTAGTAGAGGTCGCGGCGCCTTGCCGGCGGAATTAACTGCAAATAATTTGTCGCACCTCTACCACTGACCCACACTAATCTGTATCCGTTTTTTCACAGTAACGCCGCTGCTGCCTCAATCCTGTGTGCCGGGATCCTGCTATCCTGGTTTGGTCTGGCCGCATCGTCCGCCCATCACCTACATCAGACCTTCCTGCCATCCTTCTGAGGTTGGTTTTTTCACCTACATCCTGTCCTGTGTTCTTACGTCGTTGACTTGCTACTTGGATCCGTGGGTATCAGGCATGGTGAAAATTACATTCGATGCAGCTGTCGTATGCTATATATGTCCTAGAAATATCAGAAAAAGTAATGCTAAGCGACATGCGCAAAATGTGCACAGGGTGGGGTGGGGAAAAGAACTTAAGGATTTTAGCAAGGCATGTGAAAGAGAGACAATGCGACGGAAGAGGCGAGATCGAGATGTCCGCCCAGACCAGATTGGATGTAGCGCTGCTGTGGGAACGTCTGGAGACGATGCCACGTCGGGGCCATCTTGGTTACCCTTCACTATTACACCACTATTGGTCACAAATATTGTGACCAATAGTGGTTCCAGTACTGACCCTTGCAGTACTTCACTAAGAGCATCTTGTCATGAAATATTCATGCCACTTAGCACCACTCTCTACTGTTTATCTGAAAGCCATAGCTCAACCTGATTTTCATATCAGGATTAAATCAATATGATGTCTTATCACACTGGTCTGTAGCAAAGTCCAAAAAGTTCAAGATATTTGTCAGCGAGATCGACCTTTTCTAAACACATGCTGGGTGTCTCGAATCAATATGTTCCCTTCCAGAAAACCAACCATTATATGATTACTAATTTATTTAAACATCGTATAGCCTAAGGATGTTGGTCTTGCTGGTCTATCATTTTCAACTTTCCCCTCTTCGCCTTATTTGAAAATAAGAACTACATTTGCCTGCTTCCAATCTCCTGGAATTTCATCTCGTGAGGGTGACGTACAAAATATGATACAAAGTGAAATCGCTGGCTCTTTCAGCTTTCGGTCATGACCATGGCATGAAATCGCAAGTCACGGCTTAGTCACGGCACAGCATTTAGCAGACCCGGCATGGTAGCCGCTTCAAGCTATTGACATGAATGACGAGCCCAGAATGCAGCTGTTTGCATTATATAATCTCATTCAAAATGGTGTGGTCCCCGCATGGTCCCGACTAGACACTGCCTCAATCACGCCGTGATCTAGTAGAGGTCGCGGCGCCTTGCCGGCGGAATTAACTGCAAATAATTTGTCGCACCTCTACCACTGACCCACACTAATCTGTATCCGTTCATTGACAGTAACGCCGCTGCTGCCTCAATCCTGTGTGCCGGGATCCTGCCACCCTGGTTTGGTCTGGCCGCATCGTCCGTCCATCACCTACATCGGACTTTCCTGCCATCCTTCTGAGGTTGTTTTTTTTTTCACCTACTGTGTTCTTGTTTTTGTCCTGTGTTCTTACGTCGTTGACTTGCTGCTTGGATCCGTGGGTATCAGGCATGGTGAAAATTAAATCTGATGAAGCTGTCGTATGCTATAAATGTCTTAGAAATATCAGAAAAAGTAATGCTAAGCGATATGCGCAAAACGTGCACAGGGTGGGGGGAAAAAAACTTAAGGACTTTAGCAAGGCATGTGAGAGAGAGACAATGCGACGGAAGATCGAGATGTCCGTCCAGACCCGATCGGATGTAGCACTGCTGTGGGGACGTCTGGAGACGATGCCACGCCAACTGCACCAGCAGCAACCTGTAGGAAAGTCCTTATTGGCACGCGAAAGTCTAGCAACCTCTTGTTCGCGATAACTCCAGTCACGAAAGTACCAGTACCTTTTGCTGCCCTGTATTGCACTGCAGCACTCCACGATCACACGAGAACTACAGCCACCGTACAGTACGTTCTCCTTGGAAGGTAAGCCGTGATACTGCCTTTCCTATGAATTTAGAAGTTGAATTTAGTTTGGAAGCGCGCACGCGTAGCAGCGGTCCGCTCGGTAAGAGTATTCAAGCTGGACTGCTGGGGCCGCACGGGCGCTAGTGACTTCGGAAGACCCCCGATCGCGGATTGGTCAAGGGCCGCAGAAGCACACCATGACGTCACATCCATGTCGACGGCCTTCTAGAAGGGGAAATAGTCTATTTCTAGTGGCGGTGACGATGCGTTACGTTTACGGTACACTTTTACAATCGCAAGGCTTACGGGATTATATCAATTACGGTTACGGGACAGCCAAACGTATAACTTTATGTGAACACAGTTACATTTAGCATTAACGACGGCGGCGTGGCGCGCGCCGGGGGAGGGGATGCAGCGGAGGCGGGCGGGTACGCCGCTCAGATATGGGGAGTGGTTCGAGGTCACCTCTGCAGACGCGACCGCCGGGCGCGCTGGGATGCTGGAGAGGGGAGGGAAAGATACAAGGTCCAATGAACGGCGACCTCGCTGGGACGGTGGCAGCTGACGTAGGCAACAGACAGGCGACGCCAGTCTCGGAGCCGGGTACTTGTCGCGCCATGAACAAAGTGGGTTGGGGCTGAATTTACGGGATCAAGACGCTCAAAAACTAACTCTCTTACAAACCACTGACTCTGCCTCCCTCGACTCTGACAGTGATGTAGACGATCCCAGCCCAGCTGCTGTCGAGCCGGAAATGAATGACGAGCCCAACAGTGACCCCATGGACGAGACGTGACCGACAAGGACAGTGGTCATGGACACAGACGATGTACCGCCGACAGACGGACACGAGACTGGACGCAGACCTGACGAGCGTACCGACAATACTTCAGTCGGCCACCCTGCCAACGTGGACTGGAACAGACTAAATTGTCTTTCGGAAAGATTGGATAAAATCAATGCCGATGTTGATCTCCTCGCCCGGGAATTTGTGGCTCTTCGCCACAATTTGAGCGCAGACAACCCTGGCCGGCAAATCAGTGCACTAAAAGAATCAATCGACAATCTGAAGGAAGCCGTGCAGTCAGTGCTGATGGATAGGCGTGCCGCTGGAGGTGGACAGGGAGACGCCGGGATGGACACGGACACTGAAACACCAACTGACGTTTTCCATTGGCTCGTGATGGACCACACAGGCCAGGGTGACTGTGCTCGGTGTAGCATCTGCACACAATTCGGCGCGAGGGGTGGGGAAAAAAGCTGAGCTCTGGGTAACTAAACCTGTACATCTAGGCCGATACAAAAAGCAAAGGCTAATGACCCACCAGAGCTCCGACCGACATCAACGAGCAACTGAAGTCATGAACGCGACCAAACAGATACCTACAATAGGTGACCTGACAGCTGGGATATCTAAAGCCAAGGAAATGACGTACAAAAATATGACGATAATCTACAACGGTGTCCTAAGGGGAAACTCGTACGAGGATCATGCTCACGAACATTTACTGCTCAACACTCTTGGCTTTGACGTGGGAAACCAGCATCAGGCCGGACCAGCCGCTGCCCAGGCCGTGGACGTCAACTATGACGTGCTTACCGACGAGGTATCGCGGCACCTCAAGACGCCGAACCCCGCGACTGGCCGCCCCCGACACATGCACCTGACAATGGACAAATTCACTGAGGCCCATAACCAGCGGCAGGCAGTGAATGTGCGAACTCTGGACAGCGACGGCTCCCCGGTGGTCGTGCACTGCACGACTGCCGTAGTGCGGAACTACGCTGACCCAGTTCCGGACTACACGGCGACCCAAACACCGACCAGCTCTGGGACACGGGACCGACACGAGGCCGACGGACGGGGGGTGACGAGTCACGTCGTCGATTGTCTCCGACATGACTTCGGACTTACTGACGAGGACATCAGCATTCAGGTCACCTCTTCCTCGTCTGACTGTGAGGCAGTCTATTCTGGCAGTAAAAATGGTTTCCGCCGGATATGGAAGGAAAAATTTAACAGAAGTCACGTTCATCTAGATGACCGTGACCATCGCCTCGAGACTTTATTGTCGAAAGTGACGAACGAGGAAGAAGCGACCTGGATGCTGGAGTACATGGACAGCCTGCACCAAGTGATCAGCCTGTTTCAGGGGTCAGGACTTCTGAAGCGACAGCTGCGGAGGGCATCCGCCCAGCTGGATGTGATTAGCATGTCTTTGCAGCGGCTGATCGAAACCCGCTTCGTGGAGTACTTAGTCATGGCAGTGACCAAAGTCCTCCACAACCGAGCTGCCATGATCAATGTTCTCCAAGACATGATCGCTCAGGGGTCGCTTTTTACTGGGTCGGCCCAGCGGGTTTTCCGGACGCTGGAGAGCCGGGAGTTTGTGATGGCGTCGCTGATCATCATCGATGTGATGACACCCGCTGTGGCACTGAGTAAGGCTGGCCAGTCAGTGCTGTACTCGGTGTTTCGGGACCGCCAGGAAGTGGACAAGTATCTGTCCACCCTGAACAAAATTTCAGCGGGTGCATTCTCTGGCCAGCTAAAGAGGGAGGGGCCGACGGTGGCTGACGGCACCGGTTTCCGAGGCGCCGAGGTCGGAGTGACCGAGCAGCACCGGCTGCGGCGTAGTGACGTAGAACGCGACGCGACTGACATGACACAGGCGACTCGGCGACGATCTGACCTGGTGGCGGCGATCCTGCGACTTAGTCCAATGTATCTTGACCCGACTGACATTGAACGACTCATAATTCACACATTCAACATGGACAGGATCGCCTCAACTAGCGCAGGCTCCAACTATGGTGAGGCGGCGTTCTCAGACCTGGCCGAACGGCTGAGTGGGGAGTGTGAAGCTGCCAGGCCATCCGTGCAACGACAGCTGCTCAGGGACCAAATGTTTGTGCCTCGTCTCCCAGTATCGCGCTTTCAAAGAGCGCGTGAGAGAGAGACACAGTGACTTCGCGGAGTGACTGCCAACTGACCAGTCCAGCGGTGTAAAAAGTTGGTGTCCCGAGAACGTCCTGCGCACCTTCCAGGACGTGCAGACTGGTCTGCACAGGGACATCCCTGATATGGTCGAGGTGGCAGAGATATGCCTAATCATGTCTCGAAGCCAGTCCGATCCAGAACGGGTGGGAAAAACTGCAAAGCACGAAAGTGAGGGTCGCTTCGAGGGAAAATTCGATGAAACAAAAGAGGAAAACAAAGATAGGGCAAAGAAAGAGGTGTTCATCATCGAGAATAAGGTGCCTTTGAGATTCTTTCCTGCGGCCGCCGTCACTGACAGATGGCTCAGAGATCACCGCCCAGCACTAAAGCGTACCGTGACTGACAGACAGTCTCTCACAGTAAAAAATCTGAACCGAGTACCGAGGCGTCTGAAATTTATGTTTTGTTAAACATGAAAAGAGCGCTGCCAGTAAGGGACAGGAATAAATGTGTTACAATATGTCATGACATGCTTATCATTGTATGTGCGATGTCGATGAGATGGAGGAGAGGGAGAGCGGTATCCATTATTTCACAATATGTCTGGTCTGTTCATCTGTTCATGATCTGTTTCACGATATTACCGATGTGTGCACATCGGTACAGCGAGTGCTCATGTGAGCAAGGATGGTTGGTTATTGGTTTAACGACACGTCGACCGTTGAGTCATGTAACGTCGCCAATCTCTCACGCCGATTGGTCGCGGGCGAAGAGTAGCGACAGGTGAGACTCGAACCCACAACCTTTCGATTGTGAGACGAGCATCTTACCCCTAGACCACTCGTCCCCCATATGAGCAAGGAAGCTAGGTCGCTGAGATGTTAGTGTGGAAAAGTGTGTTCTAATTCGCATTTTGGTATGAGACACCTATCTGCATATGCATATATATATAGAACAAGAACACTGTCCTGAGTATGTTGTACATGAGCGTGTGCCCCTTCAAGCAGACCAGTTTAATTGTTTTCGCATGTATTCATTCATGCTAAAGCGCATGTGCCGGCGTGTCAAGCCCGCGCTTTCTGCCCTTGCATTAATACTAGGAGAGCGCGAGAAGGTATGTTTGCATGGTGGGGCGTTTTACCGAGCTTCCCCTAATGCATGGTATTATAGTTTTTAAGCGATTATATTACTCAGACTTGAACGGTTATGGTTGTTGATGCAATAAAACTCATATTTTATGTTCCGAGTGTGTACTACATCATTGGCGTTGAAAGAACGTGGAACGATGGACAAAGACAAGAGAAGCTGTTGCTTCAGTTCAACGAATCCAAGTCGCGTTGGGGATATGCAAAATAATTATCTCCGTGAGATAGTACGATTCTGGTTTCGCTGTTGACTGATATTCGTACAAACTATCCACATTTCCGGTCACACTCGCGATCATATCGATTCGAAGTTCAGCCATGCACAATTAAAAGTTGTTATTGGCTTCGTTAGTGCTTCCGTTGATGGTGTCGGTGCTGACTGTTCAGATGCCTCATTTCACTCTTATATTAAATGTTGATGGTGTGCTGTATATTTTATTTACAAAGCCCAGCTGTTTGATCGAGTTGCGGCATGGCCTTCACCAGGGATGATGATCCCTTGAGACCAAATGACTAAGGACATAAACACATCACAAAAAGCAAAACAAAAGCAGTGTCAGTATTAGTAACATTGCCGTAGTTACGCTCCAGTTACAGCCGAAAAGCAGACGTAGAAATATGCAGGCAGATTATTCGAAAGTGCTGTCAGACACCGACACTGAACTGGTGATACGGTCGTTCTGCGGGCACTGGTTCAGCATTTGAGGACGTGTCAGGTCACAGGTATGATGACAGTTATCTGGATTGCATAGGTCAGCACCGCCACCCAGGGATGTAGGCTTCGTGATCAGGTCTGCATGATGAGGACTGGTCAGCGAGGCAGTGGCCAAGGTGGATGGTACCTGTAACACAATACCAACCAATCAAATACACCCACATGCAGCTCATAGCATTTGGGTGAGGCCAGCATGCACATTGTACATGCAGGTTTAAGTGGCAGGTGCTAGATGTGCGACATTTATCTTCTCCAAGGGACGGAACAGTCAATTAATTCGCATTTACCTTTGTACCTTTGCACGCATCACGGTCTGCCATCATACACATTGAGGAAAACCACAGCCATCAAGCACCCGGCATGCACAGGTGAAACAAACACGTCCAAGTATAACATGCAATGTAGGTATTTGATAGGGCGGTGCACAGGTGTCCTTCCGCCATGTGTGGCCAGATTAATGTGAAGAAGTACCGAACAATGGAATTGCCTGTTTCATTTCAAGCACCGCGCTACATTCATGAACTCAATAAAGAAAGGAAGAAGCAAAATGAGAAGCATGTGAAGGTACTGACCCCAAAAATATGGTTCAGGAAGAGTGGACGCAACATGCAATTTGTCCAAATTTGTATGATTATGTTTGCCACTCTGGCCATGTGTTTATTTTATTAGTATGATGGCGCAATCTGGGTTTTCATCATGATGCATCTATTCAGCGTTTTTCATCTTTCACTATCTCAGAGTGATTTTGTTTTTCATCCGCACAGGTATTGAAAAAGTAATTTTAAGACACTGGCCTGTGGTGAACAATCTTGTACCATTTCAAACCGGTACATGTCAAGGACAAACTTCAAGGTCAAAGGTTAGCTTGATTTATTAGATGGCGATATTGAAGCGATATCGACCGAATGCGAGGATCGGTTGATATCGCTTCAATTGCCATCAACTAGGCGTCGTTTGACGTGGCTTGTTATGCGGTATCAGTAAGATAAGCAATCTAATTATATTTTCAAGGGCAAAGGCCAGGCTGATTCTTCGGTCGCCACAACTTTTTTTTCCGTTTTCGCTCCAACCTATCAAAATCTGGTATCAAGCGATGGCCAGTGGTGAACACTTTAGTAACATTTCAAATCGGGACATGTCAAGGTGAAAGGTTTGATTGAGTTCTTCGATGACCTCTAGTTTCGTCGCTGTGGCTTCAATTTGCAGAAAATGGATGTCGTTCGACGTCGCTTGTTCCGCGGTGTCGGAAAGTTCATAATTCGCAATAATCTCGATGGGTTAAAATTCAAGCTGATTTATTCGGTCACCTCGATTTTTTTTGTCGGGGGGGGAGTCGCCAAATCCTACCCAGATCCCCTATCAAGCGATAGCCCATGGTGAACCTTCGAGCAACATTTTGAAACTGGGATATGTCAAGGTTAAACCTCAAGGGCAAAGGCTAGCTCCAAAGTCCTCGCGACTCGTCTCTATGGTTCAATTTGCACCAAGTGGGTGTCATTCGACGTGGCTTGCGCCGTATTATAATGTTGCGAAATCGAACTAATTTCAAAGGTCAAAGGTCAAACCGATTTCTTCGGTCGCCTCGCATTTTTTTTTCTCGCCCTAATCTACCCACATCTGGCATCAAGCAATAGCCCGTGGTGCACCTCGAGTAACATTTCAAACCGTACATGTCAATGTCAAATCACAAGATCGAAGGTTGGCATAAACTGCTCGAAATCCTCGCGTCTCGTCGCTATGTCTTCAATTTTCATCAAGTGGGAGTCATTCGACGTGCCGCGAGGTACTCTAGCAAACTGTTCAGAAATAACTTTAACTTTCAAAGTCAATGGTCGAGTTCATTTCTTCGGTCGCCCCGCGTTTCTTCGTTTTCTCCCAAAGCTGCCCATGTTTGGGATCAAGAGATAGCCCGTGGGCAACCCTCGAGCAACATTTCAATCCGGGACAGGTCAGGTTAAAGCCTCAGGTCATGGTTAGTTTTAATTTTTCAAAGTCCTCGCGTTTAGTCGCTCTGGCTTCAATTTGCATTATGTTGGAGTCATTCGGCATGGCCTGCCGTACGATATCAGAATGTTGAGATATCGAAATAATTTGAAAGGTGTCGAAGGTCCACTGTGTGTACAATGATTGAATGTAATAGGAATAGGAGGATCAAATCGGTTTTTGTTTGCAGCCGTTGTGATAGCAGGCACTCATATTCTATATGACTAGGAGCTCCCCCAGGAAATCCCATCTTAACCTGCTCGAACGGCGCTCTCATTGCTGGTTTTTTATTTACACTGCCACATTGCTGTTCTGGACATGTAAAATGTAGATATTTTCCAAATTGGCCGCTTTCCTTTTAATGGTTCACTCGGAAGTTGTCAAGTTCGGAAGAGAAGCCAACAATTCAAATGCAAACAATTCTATACCCAGCCGGGTTCATAACCACGAGAGAGCAATGTTGTAATCAGGGGTGGATCCAGGAATTGTCATGTGGGCACTTGTCGGGAGGGGCGCCATTTCTTTGGAGCGGCGCCACCGCGAAAGAACCTGGAGTGGTGCCTCTCGCTGCAAATTTTGTGTGGGCGGGATGCACTCGGCCCTTCCCGAAGGGGCGTCTTTCCTTCCAAAGGGTGTCTTTTTCTTTCATATGGGCGTTTCTGACTGAAAAATTAGAGCGGGTACACTGGAATCTTTTCAGAGGGGCGCCTATTCCCGGCCTGAGGGACGCCACCTTCCACGAGGAAGCACATGCCCTCAGTGCCACTTCCTTTATCCGCCCTGGTTGTCGTTGCATCGAAATGTGTCCCGGTAAAACAGGAAAGCATAGAAAAAGGTAAGCAAGGAAAGCAGTATGTCCATATTTACTACAATAAAACCATCGTCCAATATCTTGTTTTCCTGCTACAAGAGGGCAACGTTTAGCATACTTACGGCATGGCTCTATGGTGATTTGAAATCGGGCCCAGCACATACGACATGAAGCTAGATGTTCATAGACAGCGATAAGGAGTGAAACTTGCTAATTTGGCGGAACCTTTCGTCCGCAAATAATCATTTTTAATAATGGAAAATCTGAAAACCAGACATTGAAAAAGAAGAGCTGAATTCATGATATTTCTTCTTTTTTTTTTGGGGGGGGGGGAACCTATCCTGTCCAAGCTTACCCCTCTATCCTGTCCAAGCTTGCCGCGTCCCTGGTTTGTTTCCCCCCCCCCACCAAATTTCGAAACCGTGGTTACACCCATGATCATGTGCATTACATTTGGGCATCAGTGACGAATAACAATACGATAACAGGTGGGGGGCTTCGTAATATTACTGGTGTTGCCAACAAGTGATTCAAAATGAATCAAAATACAAGCAAACATTTCCTTCCCAAGTTTTCGCATACGAACATCACACCCTTCCCTCCTACAAACGCAATTCAACCAGAATAAAGTTCACCTGTCCGACGACGACACCGAGCGCTTCACGCTCAGTCACCGATTTTACCATAGTTCTTTATTTAGATGATTTTAACGCGCATTACTTCTCAAGGTTTAGAGGTTTTGAACGCTTAGAGATCTGAACGTTATGGTTTCTGAACCCTATATGTTTTGAAGGTTTTAGATGTTTTGACCGTTAGATGCTTTGAGTGTTTTTAGGCTTTTAACTCTAGGTATATACATTAGTAATTTTGAACCGTTAGGTTCAACGAACAGTTAGTTGAATTGAACGTTCGGATGTTTTACCGTTTACAGGTTTTGAACTGTTAGCTGCTTTGATACGCTAGAGGTTTTAAACATCCACAACAGAAGGAAGTTTCCGCCGATTAGTGGTTTTGAACCATTAGAGGAATTTAACTTTAGAAGATTTTAGAAGTTTTGAACTATTCGATGCTCTGAATCCTTAGAAGTTCTGACGAATGTTCCGCCGTTGGGAACTCGACGCTTGTAGGACGAATATCGTCAACATATGCTTAGACACACCACCATTATTCCCCATGGTTCCCGGGTTGGTGGTTTATGTTATTTTGCCAGAATAACTGAAAGCTGAGTTTAGACAGGCATTTCACAGATGCATATGGTTTAAGTTGGAGAAGAAGTACGGATATAGTATTGTATTTTGCAGGATGGTTCTTGCACCCGAAACTAATCACTCCGATAAACGAAGGTTTGTATCTTCCTTAGAATGTGCCGTTATAAACCACAATGGTTACTGGGAGCGGTGTAACCGAGGCGGATGGAAAACCTCCCAGATATTTGTAATTGGGTACAAATGTGCACTTTTCTCAATCCCTACGTGACAAATGGGTGGGACAAATGCCTATGTGACAAATGGGTGGATTCATGGGTAAATGTTTGCTTTAAGGTAATCTTTGGATTCTTGATTTTTTCTTCAAATGCAATGTTCATGAATGTGGTTTATGTAATGTGACAACTCATTTTCTCTGCAAATGCTTACCTTTCACTTGGTAGGCAGAATAGCACTACAAAGGGCTTTGAGTTGGGCCAGACTGCAAAGTATGGCAAATGGATCAACAAGGTGCAATTACCACATAAAACATCAACACCAGAATGCACAGAGAGGGCAAAAATCCACAACAGGCAGATTGAATGCATGCAACATATGCAAAAACATGGTAAATTTTTGATAAAAGGTGTTTTGGGTTTTCTTTTAATTGTTTTTCAGAATATGATGTTTATGAATGTGACTAAGAAGATGCAACCACTCATTTTTGGTGCTAATGCTTACTTTTCAATTTGAACGATGACATCATATCAGTATGGTGTGATGATGCCATAGGTATGGCACCAGGGCTTCAACTGGCTAATGCTACAAATCGTTCACATACATTAATGAGATGGTCGAAGTAGATTAACCTAACCTAACCTCATGGTGCATTATATAAATTATAGCTATGATAAACCAAGAGGTAAGAAGGTTAGGTTAGGTTAGGTTGGGTTAGGTTAAGCTACCTTGACCATCTCATTAAGGTATGTGAACCATTTGTAGCATTAGCCAGTCAACCTAACCTCATGGCACATTATATAAATTATAGCTATGATAAACCAAGAGGTAGGCAGGTTAGGTTAGGTTGGGTTAGGTTAGTTTAGGTTAAGCTATTTTGACCATCTCATTAAGGTATGTGAACCATTTGTAGCATTAGCCAGTCAAAGCCTCAGTGCCATACCTATGACTTCATTACACCATACCAATGTGACGTCATCGTCCAAATTGAAAAGTAAGCATCAGCACCGAAAATGAGTGGTCACATCTTCTTAGTCATGTTCATAAACATATTCTGAAAGAGTATTCCCAAAATTCCCAATACACCTTTTATCAAAAATTTACCAAAAACATGAGGTAAGAAAATCAAGAAGCATTATAATTTTCTTCTGGTGATTTTTTGAAGTTGCATGTGAATTGTTAGTGGATTATCTACTCCTGCTCCAGGTACCCATCCCCACACTAGCTACACCTCTGGCTGCTTGCCCTGCACAGACAAGATTTTGTTGAAGGTGCCATACTTTGCAGTCTGTGGGTTGGGTAATGTTGCATGCAAAACAATGTACAAAACAAACAATGTACCATTACCTAACCTAACCTAGCCTCACCTCTCATGTAAAAAAAATTTAATGGCAAAATGTCAACCATTTTTCTGAAGATTTGTTTCATTCAAACAATTTATTGTAACCTGACCCAGCCACCTAACCTGTTATTGAAGGAAATATAATAATTTCTAAAAACATCTAACAAAGAAGAAAATGTTAACAAATGTAAACAAATTAACTGAACCTACCCTAATAAACCCCAACCAACCCCTTTGTTTGCTTCATGGAGGTGGAATGTTTGCAAGACTTGTGAATACATTAAAACACAATAATGCCATGCTTTGTTGGTTGTATCAGACAAAATTGGGTGAATTTTCATTTCAGACCCAATGTGGCATTTTGGTAAATTTATGCTTAGTTTTTGAATTGTGGCGTTTCCTTTTCCTTTCCTTTTCCATGGGTTTATGGGTAAATTTGCAGTCTGAGGTAATTTTCAAATGATTGGAAGTTCTTTTTCCTTTGCAATGTTTATGAATGTCATTAACATGATGCAACCACTCATTTCTTCTGCAGATGCACTTTTCAGTTGGGATGAAAAATAACACCCAAAAGGGGATTGGAGGTTGGGAACATAGGAAATAAAAAGTAATGTTTAGAATATAGAAACAAAAATGCAACATGACCTGAGAAAACCTAGTCTAACCTTCCATGCAAGGAAATTAATTCTTTAAAAAATGGAAAATTTTCAATTTTTTGTTCGTTCTCAAAGCTGTCAACCTAAAAACATAACATAGCCTAACCTGACCTATTTATGAAGAAAATAAAAAGAAAAAAAATTTCCAATTTTTCCTCAACATTTGTCCAACTTAAAACAAAAGCCTAACCCAAAATAACCAAACCTGGCCCTTTTGTTTGCTTCAGAGGTAAAATGTGTCAAAAACTTGTCTTATAGGTATCTTAAACTGCAATAGTAACTAACTATTTATGAATGTAATTATCATGTGCCCACCCATTTCCACTACTTCTCATTTGACAGGCTAAACAACACCAATAAAGAGGCTTTGAGTTCGGTAATGCAGCAAAAATAATATTTAAAAAAAGAAGAAAAGAAAGGTGACAATTTAACCCTGAACCTAACCACCCAGATATTTTTTTAAGTTGGAAAAAAGATTGATACCACATTTTTGTATGAAGTTTTTTTCAACTTAAAAAAATATAACACTCCAACTTAACATAGCCTATTCTGTTTTTAATGTCTTTTTGTGAAAAATGTATATTTTTCCAACTTCTTAATTTCATTGAAATTTTTTCTGAAATGTTCTTTTTGAAGTTTTTCTCATTTAAATTTTCAGTAATTTTGATTGAAATAACTTATTTATTGAAATAATTCATTCAAGTTATTTTCATTCTCAAATTTCATTTGAGCCCCAACTTTGGATGACTCTAACATTGACCCTATGTGCATTGCATAGAAAGAATGGACTTGAACATGGTCCTACCCTGCACTACTAACCCTGACACCATAGGTGATGCCTTGATGTCATTTTTATAAGGAATATATTAGTCTTGAGAAGCAAAGAGAATACTAGTCTCTCCTAAGCATTTATTCACAGAAAAGATAAGCACTCTGCCCAGATCTGGAACTATTGTGGATTGCTCCCTCATTATGTAGCTACAGGGTACTAATAGAACACATAATTTAAGGTGCTCAAAGTTGGGTGCACTGCAAGAACTGATCATGAAACATGTTCAAAGAATGCATATTGACAATTGTATTCATAGTTTTGTGTATGCAGCAGTGTTATCACTGAGTTATTTGGGATCTCTCCCCTCCCCCACCATTTGTCATATTCAATACAAAATAAAAGCAATGCGATATCATGATGTGAAACATAAGCATCACAATGCATATCAAATGTCTTTAGTGCTCCTCAGTGTGTTTAAAAAGGCTATAGATATTGTGGTGCGCTGATATTTCCTGAGCTATTCAGCTATAGTCATAATAAGCAGCTCCCAGAATACATCCATCTTTGTTTTGGTGTCATGTAATATTACCAACAAATTTCATTACAACATCAGAGTTGTTGGGGTGGATAGTGGGCTATGACATGGATCAAGTGTTCAAACAACAAGCTGTTCTGCAGGCATTTGCAAAAATAAGCAGCATCTGCTGGTAATGGGCAGTCCCACCACCCACTGTTTTGCACGTTTATGCTTGCTCATTTATCCATATCAGTTCCATTCCATGATACTCAGGTTTTGAAGGATTGTATTGGCATGTGACATATGATTCAAGTGTTCTGTTGCAGATGGATCTGTATTTATCCAGCATTCATTAACAGCAATAAAGCCTTGGCTCAAGGCAGACGAATTGCAAAAGACAAGGTGGGTCCTTCATGTCAGGATGCACATCGATGTATGGCTACTTAGTACCATTGAGATTCATATTTTCAAGTTGCAAAACTAAGCATGCTCCTAAATCTATACTTCCACAGCTCTGAAGTCTGCGGTCCAAAATTTGAAAGCTTGCACAGTAAGGTATCACAGTAAATCCAACTGAATGACTAAGTGGAAGAGTGTATCTTTTAAGATCCATTCATATATTGATGCATATATATATATATATATAAATATATATATATATATATATATTTATGTATATCCCTGTACCCTATAAAGGCTCAAGAGCTGTGAATAATGACTGACCAATATACTCAATGGAGTATATAAATATATATTTGACCCTACCCTGTGAAAATAGGCGGTAGCAGACCCCAACTACGAAGAGATTCGGGACGTGCTGTCGGCGGCTGGCCTGCAAGTGGGCGTCGAGAACAAGCTGTACTCGCGCGAGAACAGCAAGGAACTGCTCTACTGCGGCCGCATCCGCGTCCAGCTGTTCCAAGACAACGGCTCGCCCTGCAACCCAAAGTTCCCCACGCGTGAGTACCGACGCCTTCAGGGTCAAGCCAGTGTTGGCAAAAGATACGAAATGCTTCGGTTCTCCGATCCGGGAGTCCATCCGGTAGCCGCTCATCCTGACTTGCCGCAAGCCACTGTCAACCTCAAACAGCTATGCTAGCTACACGTTCATCTCATTGGTCATCCAAGTCTCCATAGCTCCGTTCAATTGGTTCAATGATGAAGCTGAAGAAGTGCATAATCTCTGCAGATGATTCCAAAATGGCATCGCCTATACAATTTCACCTGCGATTGAATGTGGAGCATGAGATGTATGCAATCCCAGTTATTTCCTGGTTTCTTGTCATACTCTTACCCCCTGCCTGTGTCGCTCATAACTCGGCCCCGTCTGTCGTGTCACCCGGTGCGTGGGCGGGCGAGACCAGACGAGACCATACCAGACGGCGGTACCGACCGTGCACCGCTTTTCCAGGCGATTCACTGCTCCTCTACTTGGGCGAGAACATTCCGAAGCTGAAGAGTCGGCTGAACAAGCCTGCCGATGACAGAGCCGGCCAGGGCGCGTCTGCAGCCCCCTCTGGCGGAGCGCAGCAGGGTAGGAGGAGCAAGGGCAAACGGTGAACACGGCCAACGGCTGCCGCGGCTGCCCAGCTGGGCGGGCGCATGGCCTGGACGGTCTCCGACGCTATCGCGATGTGCTGGATATGAGCGGGCAGATTTGATGTGTTTGCATCACATAGGGGAGTGGGATGACCACGTAATCATACGTATATGTCGTGTTGTTTGAAGTGCTGCCAGCTGCTGAAGTAGCGATGTAGACAAAAGACCGACTCCCACGGGAGGTTGTCAACAGCTTTCCTGTCCAATGTTTAGCGTCCAAGTTCTAAAAGTATTGCGCTTCTTGGCCACCATATGTATTTGAATATGCTACAATGGCGCATTATGCGCTTCCCCAGCACCAGTTCATTCCCTTGTGTATCAATAAACGATATTATGCCGCAATAACACATTGCTTAAGATGTCTATAAAATCACAGATCCGTCACCCTCCATAGGCCGAGTTCCATGTGTATTCGCCATTATTGATCTACCTGCGCAAGTATTGCCGCAGCTCTCCTCTAGATACGCAGTACATGGGCACAGGACGACGCCCGGAGGAGAGACGGGGACAGAGAAAGCAAACAAGCACATTGCAGTTCTACCCAGTCCGCACTAGTGCATTGGTCCACATGGGTTTATTCTGGCGTCCGGTGGCCAATGACGACCACGCTCACGCCGACATGGCATCGGGGAACCAACTGCAGCACGTGTCGGCGTCGGCTCGCGTGACGTGGCGTCGGCTCGCGCTCCAGGGACACGTCGCCGTCGGGCGGCTGGCGACGGCGGCCGCGCTACAGCATCTTGCGCACCATGTAGTTGAGGATGCCGCCGTGGCGGTGGTACGTGAGCTCCACCTCCGTGTCGAAGCGCAGAGTCACGTGGAAGCTCTTGCCGTCGCCGGTCTGCCGAGCGGTCATCGATCAGCTCTCCTGGCTCTGGCCCGCGGTAGCCAGCCCACCCGCTGGCTTAATCAACATGGCTGCACAGGGTTTTGATTCATGGTAGCACAAAACTTTGCCCCCGCCCCACCCGAAAAAATGCATAAAAACTTCAAAAGTCGTGAGTGAAAAACATCGTCTGGCATGAAGAAAAGCGACACCGAGGATCCCATTTGATCCGCCCAAGTGGACATGTGTATTAAGTTCACATTCAGCTTATCCGATATCTATATCAGAGAGCTCAGTAGCAGCTTAATCTCGGTGAAATTGAAGACAAATTAGTTGTAAAATCGTCCAAGACAGCACGGCGGCTAATCAAGTGACGGAAAATCACCAACTGAATACTTCTCGACCACCGACTCTTTGGAGGCGGTCCAATTCAGCCGCCGGCGAACCCAGGGCGTGGAGACCGACGTGGGGCCGTGTGCTGCCGGACCTGACCTGCACGGGTATGTCCATGCCGGGCGACAGTCGGTCGCTGTCGGGCAGCTCAATGGTGAACGTCTCGCGGCCAGTCAGCCGCAGCGAGTCGGCCGACTGGCCGGCTACGAACTGCAGCGGCACGATGCCCATGCCCACCAGGTTGCTGCGGTGGATGCGCTCGTACGACTCGGCGATCACCGCGCGCACGCCCTGTGTGAGCCGGGGGGGGGTCAGGGGCAGTCGGGCGCAGTGTGATGCCGGTCATCAGTCACGGACCTCATGTGATCGCGTATAAAAGACAAGTGCCAAGCGACGGAGACGACTGTCCGACGCGCCCCGACAACTCCCGGGGAATACGGGCCACGGAGGGTGGTTATTGGTTTTTACGACACGTCGACCGTTGAGTCATGTAGCGTCGCGAATCTCTCACGCCGATTGGTCGCGGGCGAAGAGTAGCGACAGGTGAGACTCGAACCCACAACCTTTCGATTGTGAGACGAGCATCTTACCCCTAGACCACTCGTCCCCTAAACCACGGAGGGTGACCACTGGCATGGCTCACAGGCACAAGTCGCTCGACAGCGCCGACGGGCAGAGTCCCGCTGCGTGCAGTCACGGCACAAACTGAAACCTGAAAACAGGATCCTGGCCGGGTCACGCTCTGGATAGACACTCTACCCGAAAACCAGCACGAACGCACAAGCGCAGACGAGGCGCACGCAGATCACGAGGAAACGACCAGTGCGTCCTCAGGCCTACACGGCGCACAGCCAACCAACTGACCATGAGGAAAGGTCCCTTGGCGGCCCAGTCCCTGGACGAGCCGGAGCCGTAGTCCCTGCCGGCCACGATGATGAGCGGGCGGCTCTCGCTGCGGTAGCGGTCGGCGGCGTCGAACACGTCCATCGTCTCGCCGGACGGCACGTGCAGCGTGCGCGGGCCGGCCTTGTCCACCAGTCGGTTCACCAGTCGGATGTTGGCGAACGTGCCGCGCGCCATCACCGCGTCGTTGCCGCGCCGCGAGCCGTACGAGTTAAACTGGCGCGGAGTCAGTCTGCCGGCGGCCGGTCCGTCAGCGCTCTGGTGGCGCCAGTGGAGCCGGACACCGGCCTCCAAACCGCACCACTCCACACGTCTGGCAGTGCAACAGGACCAACACGCCTAGCAGTGTAACATGACCAACACGTCTGGCAGTGTAACATGACCAACACGTCTGGCAGTGCAACAGGACCAACACGTCTGGCAGTGTAACATTACCAACACGTCTGGCAGTGCAACGGGACCACCACGTCTTGCAGTGCAACATGACCACCGGAGTCGGACACTGGCCGTCCATCCCTCCCCATCCCCTCCCCTCCACACGCTGGCAGTGCAACAGGGTCAACATGCCTGCGTGCCGCCTCCGACAGCACTGTGTGCGCCCGCACACCGATGGTGCGTGTCTGTTGTAGTCGGTTGGTTATTGGTTTTACGACACGTCGACCGTTGAGTCATGTAGCGTCGCCAATCTCCCACGCCGATTGGTCGCGGGCGAAGAGTAGCGACAGGTGAGACTCGAACCCACAACCTTTCGATTGTGAGACGAGCATCTTACCCCTAGACCACTCGTCCCCGTCTGCTGTAGTCGGGTCTGTCCCCTCCTGCTGTGCTGCTGGGGTCACATGGTGTATACACAAAAGGTGGGCATGACGCAGCCGACCCGGCCGCCGGTCTTGTCGCCCCACCAGATGCCAGAATGAAGTGCGCTCGGATGTAGGTGGTAGGGTCTAGCAATGATGACGTCTTTCACCCGTGCGTCAAAGGCAGGTGCAAGCGCAGTTGAATTGATATAGGTGAGTTGTCGGTTCAGTATGGCGCGATGGGCTAATTAATGGTTCGACCAAGTTAGTTGGCGCACCAACGACGTGGTGATGCAAGATGCTGGGGCCCGGAGGGGTGGTGGTACATGACCCTGCATCGTTACGCCATCGAAATTCCATACGAGGCAAAGGGATGACACGAACACATGCCCAGCTCAGTGAAACGTTCCTCGTGGGGGGTAGGATACCATACGATTTGGTCAGTAACTATATATACAGTGTGTACACCCTGCAGGCATACACTACAAACCACACTGTATGTAAAAGCAGTGTGGGACATGAAAACATTGGTATCCTACACTGTCAGTATGGTGTAGAACGTAATTCAAAGGAACACTGCGCGCAGCTCAATTGAATCACACGTAAATATGGCAGCATAGCATAGTCAACAGAGCAGGACACGATGGTTAAAGGAAATTACCAGCTCTTTTCTTGAACAAAAAAATGTGTTGAAGACATACTTCGGACAAGTCGCAATCACACAATGAGTTGGAGCGTGTTGGGGGTGGGGTGGGGGGCGCCGTCGGCATCAGTCGGCGCCCGCGTGTGCCACTGACCCGCGGGACGCCAGGTACCGGGCGGCCGGGCTGTTGGAGCGTGAGGGGGGGGGGCGCCGTCGGCATCAGTCGGTGCCCGCGTGTGCACTGACCCGCGGGACGCCGGTACCGGGCGCCGGGCTGTTGGGCGTGAGGGGGCGCCGTCGGCATCGTCGGTGCCCGCGGTGCCACTGACCCGGGGACGCCGGTACCGGGCGGCCGGGTTTGGGCGTGAGGGGGGGGGCGCCGTCGGCACGTGGCGCCCGCGTGTGCCACTGACCCGCGGACGCCGGTACCGGGCGGCCGGGCTGTTGGAGCGTGGGGGGCGCCGTCGGCATCAGTCGGTGCCCGCGTGTGCCACTGACCCGCGGGACGCCAGGTACCGGGCGGCCGGGCTGTTGCGCGCAATGCTGCCCGCCGGAGATATGTGATCTGTGGTGACCGAGTCACCCAGGAACAGCAGCGCGTGCGCGTCCACGATGTTGACGGGTAGAGGCAGCTCCTGGCAGACGAGACAGAGCACGTCCGATCAAATCACCCGCATGCATGTCACTAGTGGGCTGGAGTCATGTCACTAGTGGGCTGGACTCATGTCACTAGTGGGCTGGAGTCATGTCACTAGTGAGGCTGGAGTCACTGTCACTAGTGGGCTGTGACTCATGTCACTAGTGGGCTGGAGTCATGTCACTAGTGGGCTGGACTCATGTCACTAGTGGGCTGGACTCATGTCACTAGTGGGCTGGAGTCATGTCACTAGTGGGTTGGACTCATGTCACTAGTGGGCTGGAGTCATGTCACTAGTGGGCTGGATTCGCATAGGCAACGAACGATCCCACCTCACCGCCTGAACAGCGTTCTCAGTGAAAGTATGGTCACCAACAGAGATTGACAGGAAAGTATGGTTAACCTATTAAACATCAATAGAGATTGCGATCACCAGTCCTGCATTGATAATTTCAGAGAGAACAACTAGGTTACACGGCGGAGGCCCCGCGCCCAGTCCTGCTCACACACCTTGGTCATGCCTTGGAAGAAGGGCGGCCGCTGGATGTAGGTTGAGTCGGCCGACCATGGGTACAACTTCGACTGCGGCGTCTCCAGCACGTTCCAGTTGTCATTTCCTGGTCGGGCATATGCATCAGGCTCGTGCACATGGAACGCCAAAGCACGCGCCGGCAGCGGTGCTACGAGCACCGACCCACAGTGACATTTTGAAGCAAACACAGTGTGGAACAATCCTGTGTTGCACACAGACCCCTTTCGTTTCACGTACAGAAATCACGCAAACACCATGCAAGTTGTCTACCAGACAAACTGACCACGAGTTCATCGTGTCAGATAATCAAGAACACTAGTAAGCTGACAAGGCCGCAGTCCTCACCGCCTGGCGACCCCGGAGATCTGGGGTCGCCCGACACGCTGTATGGCCACGACAGAGACTATGGCCTCACCGCCTGGCGACCCCGGAGATCTGGGGTCGCCCGACACGCTCTATGGCCGCGACAGAGACTATGGCCTCACCGCCTGGCGACCCCGGAGATCTGGGGTCGCCCGACACGCTGTATGGCCACGACAGACACCAATGCGACCCAGCTGTCGGGACCGAGCACTCACCCGTGGTGATCTTCGAGTACACCTCCTTGAACATGGCCGGAATGACGCACTGCGCCTCCAGCTTCTGGATCTCCTCCCGGCTGGGCCAGATATCACGCAGGAACACGTCTGTACCCTCGGCAGTGCTACCTGTGATCACGGGCAGTGTCACACAACAGCAGCCCTCGTGGTGACGGACAGCATTACGCAGGAGCAGTCCCAGTGGTGCCGACAGTGCCACACAGGAGTGACCCCTGTGGTGCCTGTGGTGCCGACAGTGTCACACAGGAGCAGCCCCTGTGGTGCCTGTGGTACCGACAGTGTCACACAGGAGCAGCCCCTGTGGTGCCTGTGGTACCGACAGTGGCACACAGGAGTGGCCCCTGTGGTGCTTGTGGTGCCGAGTGTCACACAGGAGCAGCCCTTGTGGTGCCTGTGGTACCGACAGTGCCACCAGGAGCAGCCCCTGTGGTGTCTGTGGTACCGACAGTGCCACACAGGAGCAGTGCCTGTGGTACCGACAGTGCCACACAGGAGCAGCCCCTGTGGTGCCTGTGGTACCGACAGTGCCACACAGGAGCAGCCCCTGTGGTGCCTGTGGTACCGACAGTGCCACACAGGAGCAGTGCCTGTGGTACCGACAGTGCCACGCAGGAGCAGCCCCTGTGGTGCCGACAGTGTCACACAGGAGCAGCCCCTGTGGTGCCTGTGGTACCGACAGTGCCCGCAGGAGCAGCCCCTGTGGTGCCTATGGTACCGACAGTGCCACACAGGAGCAGTGCCTGTGGTACCGACAGTGCCACGCAGGAGCAGCCCCTGTGGTGCCTGTGGTACCGCCAGTGCCACGCAGGAGCAGCCCCAGTGGTGCCTATGGTACGACAGTGCCACACAGCAGTCCCAGTGGTGCCTGTGGTGCCAACAGTACCACACAGGAGCAGCCCCTGTGGTGCCTGTGGTACCGCCAGTGCCACGCAGGAGTGGCCCCAGTGGTGCCCACAGTGCCACATAGCAGTCCCAGTGGTGCCTGTGGTGCCGACAGTATGGCACACAGGAGCAGCCCCTGTGGTGCTTGTGGTACCGCCAGTGTCACACAGGAGCAGCCCTTGTGGTGCCTGTGGTACCGCCAGTGCCACGCAGGAGCAGCCCCTGTGGTGTCTGTGGTACCGACAGTGCCACATAGCAGCCCAATGGTGCCTGTGGTGGCAACAGTACCACGCAGGAGCAGCCCAGTGGGCCTGTGGTACCGCCAGTGCCACCAGGAGCAGCCCCTGTGGTGCCTGTGGTACCGACAGTGCCACACAGGAGTGGCCCCTGTGGCCAAAGTGCCACATAGCAGCCCCAGTGGTGCCTGTGGTGGCAACAGTATCACACAGGAGCAGCCCCAGTGGTGCCTGTGGTGGCAACAGTATCACACAGGAGCAGCCCCAGTGGTGCCTGTGGTACCGACAGTGCCACACAGGAGCAGTGCCTGTGGTGCCTATGGTACCGACAGTGCCACGCAGGAGCAGCCCCTGTGGTGCCGACAGTGTCACACAGGAGCAGCCCCTGTGGTGCCTATGGTACCGACAGTGCCACACAGGAGCAGTGCCTGTGGTACCGACAGTGCCACCAGGAGCAGCCCCTGTGGTGCCTGTGGTACCGCCAGTGCCACGCAGGAGTGGCCCCTGTGGTGCCCACAGTGCCACATAGCAGTCCCAGTGGTGCCTGTGGTGGCAACAGTATCACACAGGAGCAGCCCCAGTGGTGCCTGTGACCATGGCCAGTGCTACACAGGGACAGCCTCAGTAACACTGCAAGCTGAACACTAGTCGCCGCCCCTGGCCCGTCATCTCCAGCAGCGCCGGGCTCACCTATCGGCGTCGTCTCGAAGTCGATATCGACGCGGCCGGCCAGCGCATATGCGATCACCAGCGGCGGCGAGGCCAGGTAGTTGGCGCGTGCGTGCGGATGGATCCGACCCTCGAAATTACGGTTCCCGGAGAGCACTCCACAGCACACCAGGTCACCCTGCCGATCACGGAAGAGGTCAACTACACCACGTCAGCCCACCCCACGGAGGTCAGCTACACATCAGCCCATCCCACACAGAGGTTAACACCAGATCGTCCTGCCCAGCTCAGAGGTCAGCTACTACGGGTCACCCTGCCCAACAGAGGTCAGCTACATCCTACAGGTAACCTGGCCCATCACAGCGGAATAACGGCACAGACAGATGAGCACGTCACCCAGTCAGGGAGTGTCCAGTAAACACTTCACCGCGTCACTGTGGCCGCACACACCGCCCACCGACCCGGGCCACACGGCCATAGGTAACCATTACATTACACCAGAAGCGTACACGGTCACATGTAACCACAACACCAGAAGCGTACACGGCCACAGGTAACCATAACACCAGAAACGTACGCGGTTACATGCAACCATTCCACCAGAAACGTACAGGGACACATGCATCCATTGTACCAGAAACATACACTGCCACAGACGATTACACCAGAAACGTACGCGGTCACATGCAACCATTACACCAGAAGCGTACACGTGTACGTCGTTCTTCAGAGCAGCCGACCACAGCCGACCACAGTCAACCACAGCCAACCACAGCCAACCACAGCCAACCACAGTAGGCGGCACGACACACGCCGCCGACCGGCCGCAAGAGGGCGGCCGGCCGACCGCCGCACCTTGTCGATGGCGTCGGCCACCGGCTCCGGCAGCGGGCCGCTGTTGCCGATGCACGTCATACAGCCGTAGCCGACCACGTCGAAGCCGAGCTGACGCAGGTAGGGCAGCACGCCGCTGTCCTCCAGGTAGTGGGTCACCACGCCAGAGCCGGGCGACAGGGAGGTCTTGATCCACGGCGACACCGCCAGACCGTGCTTCACCGCCTTCCGCGCCAGGATTCCTGCCGCACGGATGGCCGCCTGTCACAGACGCTGGCCACGGGACGGCCGCCTGTCAGACGCTGGCCACGGGACGGCCGCCTGTCAGACGCTGGCCACGGGACGGCCGCCTGTCACAGACGCTGGCCACGGGACGGCCGCCTGTCACACTGGGACGGCCGCCTGCCTGTCAGACGCTGGCCACGGGACGGCCGCCTGTCATAGACGCTGGCCACGGGACGGCCGCCTGTCACAGACGCTGACCACGGGACGGCCGCCTGTCAGACGCTGACCACGGGACGGCCGCCTTTAGACGCTGGCCACGGGACGCCTTCAGACGCTGGCCACGGGACGGCCGCCTGTACAGACGCTGGCCACGGGACGGCCGCCTGTCACAGACGCTGGCCACGGGACGGCCGCCTGTCACAGACGCTGGCCACGGGACGGCCGCCTGTCACAGACGCTGCGACCCCGACGCTGGCCACGGGACGGCCGCCTGTGACAGACGCTGGCCACGGGACGGCCGCCTGTCACAGACGCTGGCCCGGGCGCCCAGACGCTGGCCACGGGACGGCCGCCTGTCACAGACGCTGGCCACGGGACGGCCGCCTGTCACAGACGCTGGCCACGGGACGGCCGCCTGTCACAGACGCTGGCCACGGGACGGCCGCCTGTCACAGACGCTGGCCACGGGACGGCCGCCTGTCACAGACGCTGGCCACGGGACGGCCGCCTGTCACAGACGCTGGCCACGGGACGGCCGCCTGTCAGACGCTGGCCACGGGACGGCCGCCTGTCACAGACGCTGGCCACGGGACGGCCGCCAGTCACAGACGCTGGCCACGGGACGGCCGCCTGTCACAGACGCTGGCCACGGGACGGCCGCCTGTCACAGACGCTGGCCACGGGACGGCCGCCAGTCACAGACGCTGGCCACGGGACGGCCGCCTGTCTCAGACGCTGGCCACGGGACGGCCGCCTGTCACAGACGCTGGCCACGGGACGGCCGCCTGTCAGACGCTGGCCACGGGACGGCCGCCTGTCACAGACGCTGGCCACGGGACGGCCGCCTGTCACAGACGCTGGCCACGGGACGGCCGCCAGTCACAGACGCTGGCCACGGGACGGCCGCCTGTCACAGACGCTGGCCACGGGACGGCCGCCTGTCACAGACGCTGGCCACGGGACGGCCGCCTGTCACAGACGCTGGCCACGGGACGGCCGCCTGTCAGACGCTGGCCACGGGACGGCCGCCTGTCACAGACGCTGGCCACGGGACGGCCGCCTGTCAGACGCTGGCCACGGGACGGCCGCCCACAGACGCTGGCCACGGGACGGCCGTACAGACGCTGGCCACGGGACGGCCGCCTGTCACAGACGCTGGCCACGGGACGGCCGCCTGTCACAGACGCTGGCCACGGGACGGCTGTTATCTGAGGAAATTGGCCTGGGGTAGTAGGTGTCGTAGGGAACTGGGCTGGGTAGTAGGCATCTGAGGGAACTGGGCTGGGTAGTAGGCATCTGAGGGAACTGGACTGGGTGGTAGGTATTGGAGGGAACTGGGCTGGATGGTAGGGGTTGAAGGAAACTGGGTTGAGTGACAGGTGTCGGAGCGAACTGGGCTGGGTGGTAGGTGTCGGAGGGAACTGGGCTGGGTGGTAGGTGTAGGAGGGAACTGCGCTGGGGCGGTAGGTGTCAGAGAGAACTGGGTTGGGTGGTTGGTGTAGGAGGGAACTGCGCTGGGGGGTAGGTGTCAGAGGGAACTGGGTTGGGTGGTAGGTGTCGGAGGGAATTGGGCTGGGGTGGTAGGTGTCGGAGGGAACTGGGTTGGGTGGTAGGTGTAGGAGGGAACTGCGCTGGGGTGGTAGGTGTCAGAGAGAACTGGGTTGGGTGGTAGGTGTAGGAGGGAACTGCGCTGGGGCGGTAGGTGTCAGAGGGAACTGGGTTGGGTGGTAGGTGTAGGAGGGAACTGCGCTGGGGCGGTAGGTGTCGGAGGGAACTGACACCGAGCCTGGGTGACGCGTAGTAGGGAAGGCCGAGTCAAAGTTGTACAGAGGCCGGCAATGATCAGTTTTCTTTTTACAATATATTCGGCTGCCAAACATAGCGCCGCCCAACACTCACGCCGGTCTGGTGCCAGTGCACGCGGCGATCACAATTACAGTCAGCTGACATTTCCACCACCCGCCCCACCCCAATCGCAGCCACAACGCTGCAGCTACACAACCTGCACACACACATACAGACGTACATGCATATAGACATACACACACACATAGACAGCAGCACTGCTCGACAGCAGTCAACCGAGGAGCGTCCTGCCCAGAGCCAACTGACCGGCGCCCAGCATGACGGACGGGTTGCTGGTGTTGGTGCAGGACGTGATGGCGGCAATGACCACCGAGCCGTGGCCCAGACTATACGGCTGACCCTCAAACTCGAACTCGCGCCGGTCGGCCAGTCGGTCGGCGGCGATGCCATACCCCTTGAAGCCCACCTGAGAAGGCCGGCGGCGTTGTCAGACTCTGTGGTGCTGTAACATGCGCTTACAGCAAGCGAGACACTTCCACGATTCCAAGTCCGCCGAGTCAACTGTACTTTCGTCAGCCTCAGAGGACGTAATTAACGACGATGGGGAATGACCATCGAACAATACGCCTACAATCATGATCAACGTGCATGCACTCCCTCGCCATGCTAAGTATGAGCTACAGCGTTTGGAAAGGGACTTACTGGAAGGAGCCATTTGTGTATTAAAAATGAAGTCAAGAGAAAAGTGAAGCGAACGAGACGACGCATTTTGTTTGTGTACTAACTTTCCCGCGCTCTGAGTATCTGATGAAGATGATGACTCACCATGCAAACCAGCAAAATGCAATGCAGGGTGCATTACAAGCGAGGTCTAACAGACTGCATCTCTTCAGGTATTGGGGGTCTCGAAATGTTTCCCAGTGCATTTAATTCACCTTGCGACATTTTACACTCAATGCAATGATTATATTCAGTGTACATACAACTTCCTTGAAGTTAAGTTTTATGTGACATGCCATAAGACGACCCAATGCGTAACGTCTTCACCTTATCTCGCATCCACAAATAATTGGCAATAAAACATTGTGCACCAGCGTTAAAATAATGTTTTTTCGTTAGGTGTGAGATGTCGAAACGAGCACAGTAAGATGTCGAAATTTTCCATGGAATTAGTGTCATTTCAAATACTTTTATGTCTTTCAGACTCAAATTTGAGCCAATGATGTACTTATGCCTGTACCTTCATCATTTGTTTTGATATTCATAATTTAGGAAGAGCTATATTCGGGATAGCGAGATAAAAAAACCTATGCTATACAATGGCACTGCATGCCATATCACATTATGAATAATTAATTTGCCTGACATTGCATTGCGAAATGTTCGTGCATCATCATCCCTTATCGAGAGCATGATCATGATACTTAGAAACGAGGTACTGTTAGAAAGGAGACAAGAAGAACTCATAAGCACGCACCGCAGAAGCAGGATGTCGATACTTCTTAGAGAAGGATGTCGATTGAGTGTTCAGAAAGTGGTATATTCCACCCTATTTCACGAATAACTTAACACTGTTGTGCACATACCTATATTGCCAGCTGTAAATAATCATGGTTAAAAATATTGCTGCATAAAGGTGTTAAAACCCGAAAACAGCGCATTACAAAAAGCCACGGGCGAAATACACAGGTCAGAACTATGTATATTAAAATACACAACTTCCAGGAAAAGATGAATATTTACATCCGTGACAACTTGTCGTTCAAGTATGACACCGTTGTAACAAGCCATCCAGGAGTAACGACCTCGACGGGAGGGGCGCTCAAGTTGATCTCCTTCAGCGACAGATCAGGGATCCCAAGCGCGTGACCTGAACACCGCGTCACCGGCTGGTGGTACGGCACGTGTCGGCCGACGACCGCCACACACCTTGCTGGAGAGACAGCGCGCGAAGTCGGCCTTCATGTCGGCCGCGTCGACGCGATCGTGCGGCCGCTTGGGCCCGCTGAGCGACGGCACCACCGACGCCAGGTCGAGCTGCACCACCTGCGAGAAGGTTGGGTCCTGCGCGACGTCCGTGTAGTCGCGCAGCAGGCCCACCGCCGACAGGTAGGCGCGCGTGGTGGCGATCTTGTCCTCGTCCCGACCTGGCCGCAGCGCTAGGCAGTTAGGGATTTTGGGCGCGGTGACGTCATTTGTCATGCAACGACCATGCCTGGCCGCCAAGGCATACAGGCGTCACAACGTAGTACGCGCTGGCAGCTCAGTCAGCTGACTGTTCGGGTGTAGTGTCGCAGGGTCGCAGGGTGTAGTGTGGGGTGTAGTGTCGCACCGACCGTAGATGATCACAGTCGTGACGGTGGGAATAAGCCATGTCACGGTCCGCCCCACACAGACGTGAACGTCTGATCCCGGCTGATCTCAGCCGGGAGCTTAAATACGAGCACAGGCAGCGTCCTGCCTTGCCAGGACGCCGCATAGCTCTACCAGTTGAGCTGTCGCGGCGGCTATGCCACTGCCGTCCGTCTCACCAGTCTGGCGGAGGTACTCGATGCTCTTGTCGTCGACCGGGAAGAAGCCGACGGTGGCGCCGTACTCGGGGCACATGTTGCTGATGGTGGCGCGGTCGGCGATTGATAGCTGCGATACGCCCGGACCGAAAAACTCGACAAACTTGCCGACCACGCCCACCTGGCGCAAGTGCTGCGGGCGGCGACAGACTGGTCACCGGCCAATCATCTAGTGCTACAGCAGACATATATGCATCTGTCAACGGACACTAACTGGGAAGGTGCAACGGACAGGGGGGGGTAATCACTGCAGCCTCGTAAATGAATCACTTGGTACATGGTTTGCACGGAACCCACCACTCAGATCAAGGCATCGTTTAACTTACTGGACGATCTACAGGCATAGCCCCCTTCGACGAACAACAAAAGCGTCCTGCGGCCGCCACGTTCCGCCAGTTACCAGCGCCTACAGACTTCCACCGACTTCCACCAGCTGGCAGCGGGTCGCACCTTGGTGATGGTGAGCACGATGTCGGTGGAGGTGGCCAGCGCGTGGACGACGCCGGTGATGCGGTAGCCGACCACCTGCGGCAGCACCATGCTGATGGCCTGGCCCAGCATCACCGCCTCGGCCTCGATGCCGCCCACGCCCCAGCCCAGCACGCCCAGGCCGTTGATCATGGTGGTGTGCGAGTCGGTGCCGACCAGCGAGTCGGGCCGCAGCAGGCCGTCGGCCGAGCACACCACGCGCGCCAGGTACTCCAGGTTGACTTGGTGCACGATCCCGGAGCCGGGCGGCACTATCAGCATGTTGCGGAACGCCTGAGAGCCCCACTGCCGACATGAGGTGAGAGGCGGTCAGCAGGTCAGCAGGCAGGTCCGCCGACCATAGCGGGGGCGGGCCTCAGCGTGAAAACCCTCTGAAAAGTGTGCGACTCACACTTGCTACGCGACTGCCAACTAACAGAGCACACACGTCGTCCTGTGGGACGCATCCATTGTTTGAAGGGATGCCTTTTCAGCACATCATAAAGATGCCAAAGTTTGATGAGATCTCCCCTCCCCCTCCGAATCTGACCATGGTCATGAAGCACACTGCCACTACCGGGGTCCACTGGGAACTTCTCACCTTAAGGAATTGGAAGCGCTCCTTATTCCTTTCGAACTCCAGCTCCTGATTCTTCCTGAGGGCGTCCGACCTGATGGGACAGGCACATCAGCAAATCAAGCAACACCGCTGATGCGCTACAACACGAGCAACTGACCATTTAGGGCAAACAAATTGAGCAGGAGCAGTTGACTATTTTGGAGACAACATTTCGACGGATGAGGTGAAATTCTACACCTGAGAGTGGGGTTGATCTATACAATAAAGGAGCCGTTTTGAAATCAGTTTTGAGTACAAAGTATTAAGAACATCCGCTTCAACATACAGATGATTTTAAGACGAACCAGAAGCGACATTGCTCCTTCGTAAAATGTGTAATCAAAACTGGGTTTTGCCACGGGAATTCCGCAACTTAAATGGGGAGCTGGTGATTGGTGACTTGGGACGTGAGACAGTTCTGAATGACGCGTTCTTTGCAAATGTCACCGATACTGCTGTGTAAAATATACCCACAGCCCTAGTTTATGGCACTAACAGCCTACACACAACCACCGTATCTGCTGACGCCGTGAATAAGACACTGGGGGCGATTCCAGCACACAAAGCATGTGGACCAGATAACATTGGTGCGAGTGTGATTAGAGAATGTGCCAGCGAGCTCATGATCTCGCTGACAAAAACAATAAACAAATATATGCGATCAGGTATAGTTCCCGACCTCTGGAAACAGGCCAACATGATCCCAATACTTAAAAAGAGCAACAAAAAAAATACAACTGCCGCTCTGTTTCACTGCTGCCGCCTTTTGGTACAGCTTCCGGGTGTGTTGTGTGTGATGTCCTGTCGCAACATGTTGCGCCCGTGCTGTGCTAGGAGCAATACGGCTTTATCCCGAGGTGTTCTTGTGTGCCGAATCAAGGTGTTTATTCATCATTGGGGTGTAAAGCCATATTGGATGGGCACAATTAATACAGACTACTCGGCTGCGTTTCTGAGCGCTAAGCAAAAGCACATTATTTACCAACTAAAAAAAACTCGTATCGCCTGCACGTGTCAGCGATAAAATGGCCCATCTCGTATCTGTCCGATCGGCGCCATACGATTGTTGTCAACGAAAAAAAAACTGACTGGAGATGAGTAAAATCCTGCATTGCAGGCCCGGCATTACTAGCGCCGTTTTATTTTCAATGCGCATCAACGATCTTCCAAGTAAGATAACTTTCAACTGCCTTCTACATGCTGACGTTGTCAAGTTGTTCCACCAGATTCGGTGTCCGGTTGACCGGCTAGTGCTTCAGGGCGACCCGAATCGTCTCAGATCCTGGTCCGTCAGTTGGGGTCTAAAGCTAAATCAGTCAAGTTAAAGTTAAAATGTAAACCAATCACGACAGTCTTCAGGCGCGCACCCGTCCAGACAGAATATTTTATCGACTGTGAGGAACTGGAAGCTGTCTGTCAGATCAAGTATCTAGGCATCATTACTGACTCGACAACCACTTTTGCTCCGTATATACAATCCACAGTACATCGCGCGAACGGAGCATTTGGCCCGCCCATTACGTCAACTCAGACTGGCCATGGAAGTTACTCATTTGGCCCGCCCATTACGTCAACTCAGACTGGCCATGGAAGTTACTCATTTAGGGGGCGGGCTCTAATTGCAGCCTATTACGCAGAAGTCACGCCAACATTGGAATACTGCAGTGCGACCTGGACGGGTGCGGCTAACACTACACGAGGCGGGTCGATCAGGTCGGACACAAATGTCTACTTCGGCTTCAAAATTGCACCAGCAGCTCTCCCACTTCCCTATCCCATGACATCCTCCACCGACACTTGAGCGTTACACCTTCGTACCGCACGCAGAGGCCAACACGACCTTCTCTTCATATGCCACATCTGGGACAAAATCGATTCATCATGTCTCATAACCTGTCTCTGCCCACACGTTCAGGCACGACCGACCCGCACGGGTCATCTCTTCCACGCTCCCAATGCGCGTGAAGAGAACACAAACACAGTCGAATGTCAACTGTGATTTGTATGTCGTGTGGCTGAAGCGGCCAATACATTTTTCTCTTCTGATCTCGAGGTAGATATTTTTTACTTCTGATCTCGAGGTAGATATTTGTATGACTCTATGCCAGGGTTGATAACAAAACTGTTACAAAGTATGCATTGCAGGCGAGCCAGAGATCTCAAGCACGAGTTTTCATGCTTATTAGTATTTTACCTGTAGGTATATTTCATCCAGCTTATGACTTCGGCAATAATTGGGACCTTCGTCATGTTGGCGATTTGATGAATAAACAGACGCACAGCATGTACATTAAAAATGACCGTCCTTACAGTGAGGCAGAAGCTTGATTAAGCATCCTATATTTCGGGTACAACCCATGGTCACATACATTCAAACAAGTGACATCATACGACACATGGGAAAATGGCCAAAGTATATACCCACGTGAAGGTTACACAAGAACACTACCGCACACGTGTGTTCTTCACGCACACGTGAAGGTTACACAAGAACACTACCAAGAGAAGCCAACAGCAGTAGCAATACAACTACTGCCAGCATACCTTTCGCCTTGGAGATGAGTATAACATACACAGACCACCCTGAGCGCAAAATTACTGAATCGATGTACATTCGCGAGTTTAGACCATGTTATAGTAATTATTCGTCCTGACGAGTTGAATGAGTGTAGTGTATTGGCATAGCACAATTTCTTTGTGTTAGCTTTTGCTATTCATGGTAGTATTCCCGTGTAACCTTCCCGTATGCGGATATATACCTTTGCGATTTTTCAATGTGTCGCATAATGTCACTTGTTTCAATGTATGTGACCACGGGATGCATCAGACATATAATATGCTCAGTCAAACTTCTGCATTAGTGGTTGGTTATTGGTTTTACGACACGTCGACCGTTGAGTCATGTAGCGTCGCCAATCTCTCACGCCGATTGGTCGCGGGCGAAGAGTAGCGACAGGTGAGACTCGAACCCACAACCTTTCGATTGTGAGACGAGCATCTTACCCCTAGACCACTCGTCCCCCTTTTTTTGCATTATTGGAAGGATAGTCGTTTGAAAAGTACATACCGCGTATAATCATAACGCCTTACACCTAACAAGCACTAAACAATTGAATAAACAAATAAATAAATATGTAAACACTTAACAGAAACTCATGTGCATTACCTAAGCAAGCAAAAGTTGTACTTTTAGCAAATGGTGTACTTAAATTACATGCACACAAAAATTACAGATTAAAACGGTAACTGCCCACCAGGTCTATGGCAACGTAGTCAGCAGTCCGTACTTAAGGCTACATCAGCTGTAGCGCTTCTCCATCGACATCCTCACAACTTTGGGGCTGTCCAACACGTTCCAATTTGATCGGCAACACGCCGTGCGAACTGGCACACCAGCACACTCATGCAACCGGGGCGGCCGACTGAAGCCGAGCCCAGTGCACGCGCCGGACCACCTGAACCGGACCGGACCGGCGCCGTGCAGCGGTGCTCACGTGCGAGTGAAGTCCACCTGGACCGAGTGGTCGATCACCAGGTCGGACGGACACACGGGGTTGATGGTGTCCGGGTCGCCTCCCAGGTCACGCACCGCGTCCCGCATGGCGGCGAAGTCCACCACGGCCGGCACGCCAGTGAAATCCTGCAGACGCGCCAGCACCGTCAGTCGCCGCGCCCGCGCCAGGTCACCTCACGCGGCATAGCTCCGCTCGCCCGGCTACACGAACACCTAGACCACTCGTCCCCCCGCGCCAGGTCACCTCACGCGGCATAGCTCCGCTCGCCCGGCTACACGAACACTGCTCACATAGCTCTGCCCGCCCGGCTACACGAACACCTAGACCACTCGTCCCCCCGCGCCAGGTCACCTCACGCGGCATAGCTCCGCTCGCCCGGCTACACGAACACCTAGACCACTCGTCCCCCCGCGCCAGGTCACCTCACGCGGCATAGCTCCGCCCGCCCGGCTACACGAACACCTAGACCACTCGTCCCCCCGAGCCAGGTCACCTCACGCGGCATAGCTCCGCCCGCCCGGCTACACGAACACTGCTCACCGTCAGTCGCCGCGCCCACGCCAGGTCACCTCACACGGCATAGCTCCGCTCGCCCGGCTACACGAACACCTAGACCACTCGTCCCCCCGCGCCAGGTCACCTCACGCGGCATAGCTCCGCTCGCCCGGCTACACGAACACCTAGACCACTCGTCCCCCCGCGCCAGGTCACCTCACGCGGCATAGCTCCGCCCGCCCGGCTACACGAACACTGCTCACATAGCTCCGCCCGCCCGGCTACACGAACACTGCTCACATAGCTCCGCCCGCCCGGCTACACGAACACTGCTCACATTCGGACACCCAATCACAGGCGCCAGCCCTGCAGACGAGGGTTAGGCTTGTACTTTGTAATCCTGGATGCATAAAACTCCGGTAAACCTCGAGTAATTTAATATAATATAATTTCCGAACAGACCATTCAATATCCAAACGAGAACAACGTGAGGATAACGTTCTGGATGCCAAAAATCCAGGAACAGCCAATTTTTCCAACCCTGCTGGAAACCTAGTCACATACACTATCCTTGGAGGCCCTGTCACAAACACCAGCACTGGAGGTTCAGTCACAGACACCAGCCCTGGAGGCCCAGTCACAGACCCAATCACAGACACCATCCCTGGAGGCTCAGTCACAGACACCAACCCTGGAGGTCCACTCACAGACACCGGCTCTGGATGCCCAGTCACAGACACCATCCCTGGAAGCTCAGTTACAGACACTGGTCCTGGAGGCCCAGTCACGGACACAGACCCAATCACAGACACCAACCCTGAAGACTCAGTGTCAGACCCAGTTACAGACATCAGCTCTAGAGGCTCAGTCACAGGCCCGGCCACAGATGCCAAGCCTGGACACGCAGTCACACCCAGTCAACCCAGCTACTCTCCTGGTTACCAGAGAACCGATGGAGAGTGCAGCACACCTCGTGGCGATGGTCAATACTTCTCAAACAGCACAGTCCATTTTATCATCGCGGCCGATAACTACCGCTCTGGTCGCCGAAACACGTAACACGTTGTAGCACGTGACACCTACACACGCTGCAGCACGTGTGACACCGACACACGCTGCAGCACGCGTGGCGCGCCTTGACCCGGCGTGACGCGCGACCGCCCGGGGCCGCACCGACAGGGGCCGCTGGGAGCCGCACCGACAGTGGCTGCCCGGGGCCGCACCGACAGGGGCCAATGGGAGCCGCACCGACAGGGGCCGCCCGGGGCCGCACCGACAGGGGCTGTCCGGGGCCGCACCGACAGGGGCTGTCCGGGGCCACACCGACAGGGGCTGTCCGGGGCCACACCGACAGGGGCTGCCCGGGGCCGCACCGACAGGGGCCAATGGGAGCCGCACCGACAGGGGCCGCCCGGGGCCGCACCGACAGGGGCTGTCCGGGGCCACACCGACGGGGCCGCCGGGGGCCGCACCGACAGCGGCCGCCCCGGGCCACACCGACAGCGGCTGTCCGGGGCCACACCGACAGGGGCCGCCCGGGGCCGCACCGACAGCGGCTGCTGGGGGCCGCACCGACAGGGGCTGCCCGGGGCCCCACCAACAGCGGCTGCCCGGGGCCACACCGACAGCACACCTGCAGTATGACGCGCGCCGGCTTGAAGGGCACCTCGACGGCAGCGTCGGCGGCCGTGTTGACGGACCAGTCCAAGATGGCGGCCACGTCGTCACTGGTGACCTGGAACTCGTCGCAGCAGCGGACGGCCGCCTCCAGCAGCACGCGCACGGAGAACGGCAGCCCGTCTGCGGGCCGCCAGCGGTGAAGGTGTTACTCAGGTGAAGTACGCGGAAGTGATAACCGATGGTGAAGTGGATGTTATGGGTGCAGCGACGATGTGGCCGTTTGGCAATTCATAAGGTGACACTTCAAGTAATAAGTATTTTCAATACACTTGACAGCCTAGGCTTGTAGCACAATGGTATGATCAATTTCACCATTCCTGAGGTTTGTCTGCGATAGTTCTTAAGTTGGTCAAGATGTCACTTTGCAATATGACACATCTTCTGACAAATGACTCGCGGATGTCGTGCAACAAAAAAAAGAAGGTCCAGTCTATTAGCCCACTTTCCTGTCTTTCCGGTCAGATCATCACACCCCATCTTGGGGGAGGGTCCCCCATCTAATATATTCCTAAAATAATAAAAAATAAGAAAAAAAAAAAAAAAAAAAAAAAAAAAAAAAAATATATTCCCCCATCTAATCTCCAAACTAAGCATCACACGAAAACAAAAGGAGTCATCAGAAAACGTTCGAGGAGTAGGGCCCGAAACCACCCCCAAATTTTATGCCATTAAAAAGTGACGTCACTAAGGGTTTATGAGGTCAAAACTGCTGTAATGTTCTTGGCTCTGGGGAGCTCATTTTGGGGAAGATTTCAAAAACAAAACTTATTTGGAATCTGAAAAGGAAAACAAAATCGACTATGGTTCCAAAATGTTTGCCCACCCAAAAATACAATGTATATTTTAAAACTTTCAAAACGGAGTTTTTTTTGTGGAATTTTTCTTCTTCTAATGGGTAGAGCATACCAAGAAACATTGCTTGAAGTAAACAAAACATGATAAAAGTGCTTATTTCAGTCAATATCTTCTATTATAGACCTAACTGGCAAGGATGAAAACAAATAAGTCATGGAAAGCATAAAAAAACATAAATTATTCTGGTGTTTTGTGGCTTCAGTAAAGACAAGTAAATGCTGAATGTTTCATTCAAATATCATCACCTGTTAAAGTGTGATGACTGGTTGAACCTTTTTAGAGATGACCTCACTTTGCATTGACTAACTCGATGATCGTGGATGACACGATTCAAAATTGTAACACAACTTGTCAAATTGATGTGGGAAAGGATATGCGAAATTTCGGCGCATTGTCATGCACCTTGTTTTCACTATCTGCAGGAAATCTTGGGGGCGGCAGACCCCCCCCCGGTGACGGCGCGGGTTAAGGTCACGAGGTAGGGCAGGTCGTCCAGATCACGACTCAGTCTCAATGCAGTTTTTAGAAGTACCTTGAAACATCCTTTAAATGAACAAGCCATGGCAGACACAGCCGAAAGTGAAGGAGTGTATAGGCAATGAATCAAAACACATAAAAGCAAAGTGGACAGCAAGGTCAGGAACATGGGTGAAGTGTAGATTTAAACTGAAAAAGATTATATATATATATATATACATATAGACACACACACACACATATACGCCGCGCCGCGCGCCCCGACCGCCGCGCACGCCACGCACGCAACACACGCACACCACGCACACGCACACGCACACGCACACGCACACGCACACGCACACGCACACGCCACGCACACGCACACGCACACGACACGCACACGCACACGCACACGCCACGCACACGCACACGCACACGCACACCACACGCACACGCCACGCACACGCACACGCACACGCACACACACACACACACACACACACACACACACACACACACACAACAAAACCACACAAACACACTATATATATTATATATATATATTATATTGTGTGTGTTGTGTGTTGTTTATATGTGTGTGTGTGTGTGTGTGTGTGTGTGTGTGTGTGTGTGTGTGTGTGCGTGCGTGCGTGCGTGCGTGCGTGCGTGCGTGCGTGCGTGCGTGCGTGCGTGCGTGCGTGCGTGCGTGCGTGCGTGCGTGCGTGTGTGTGTGTGTATATGAATCAATATAAATAGCTTCATGCAGCTCAAGCTTTGAATGTTCACTTACTGTATCTAGGATCGTTGAGTGCAGTGACATCATAGTACTTGTATGAAGATTCACCCACAGTAAGCTCCTTAAGTAGCCGATCATATGGGTTTACACCTGAAAAGATGCAGGCTTAATGACACAGCACATCATACTTATCCACTCCAAAAAGGTTAGGCTATGCTAGGTTAGGTTAGGTTAGGTTATGCTAGGTTAGGAATTCAGCCTTTTTTTGGAGAAATACAGCCACCACATGTTCCTGCAATCTGTTGGCATGCAGGTAAGCTCTAGTGTTGCTAGGTGTTTACAGTGTCATCTTGCAGCATAATTAATAACTATATTAGCACTTACAAAACAGGGTACTTGTGAGCTTGCCCTGCCCATGGAAATCTTAGAAGTCATCTGGCAGTTTCAGCACTTATGAGCCAGGGAACTTGTGAGATCGGATACTTATCATATGGACCTGTGGCAGGTCTTGGAATCTGGGGTGAGCTTAATGAAAATCAGAACACAGAGCAGCCACGGCATTGTTGAAAGCAGTCCCAAATGGGGAAACTTGCAGCCTGTCTGGGGCAGAACTTTCACTGCTCCAAACATCTTGTTCAAGCCTGTGGTATGGCTTGTAGTCAGAATCACAATGTAGCAGGCAAGAGATCTGGTGCCACTAAGGATCTTTGAAGAGCAAACAGCTACATAAACATGGAAAAGTGCCTAGGCAAGCAATGTTATAGAATGGTAAAAAGTGTGACATCTGTGACACCAACTGCATGGGCATCATGCATGAAGGCAAGGGTATTATAATTTGTGTGGGCTGCATTTATGTATGGTGTCTGTTCTTCTGTCAAAGGCTGAAGAACAGCAGCAGTATGCTTAAAGGTTCAGAATTCCAATGAACTTTCCAGGATTTCACAGTACCTTGGCTAAGGCACATTTGCTCAGAATATATTATTGCTATATCAGATAACAGAATAACGTATTTTGAAAGGAAATGGGTGGAAATATACATGCTGGAATTGAGTCATGTGTCCCAGAATATAAATAATAGGGCAAATAATTTTGTTTTAAACACCACATACTTCATTTTAGTATCTGTGCCATGATGTCACATATGGTGACAAATGTGAAGAGCAAGAGTGAAGAAGTTGTTGGCTGTAGCCAAGGTTGCAAATGCAACTGACACAGGTAGTCCATCAGCCAGCATTCACAGGCACTTGTATGGTGACCAAGCATGATACACTTGCAGTGGTCGGCCCCACTGCTCTGCCACCTACCCAGCTTGTGGCCCAGTTCACAGCAAGAATATTTGTCTGGAACCTAGGTTGTATTCAGAGGCTCAGTCTATGTGTGGCCACCTTGGTTGGCTGGAGAGGGAGTATCTACAAAACAATTGATTTTCAAAAACTGATCAGATGACAGCTTATGATAAAAGATGATTTTTTCACTGGGTATGGGGTCAGGAATGCCCTCCCACTGCCATTAGCAATATCACCCCAAACTTTGAAATCCTTCCTATGCCCCTGTAGTAATCATCAAGTATTATCCCTCACACTTTCATTATATCAACAAGGTAACTAAGTGACTGTCAGCTGGATGCCAGTCAGCTGTTGGTGACATCACTAAAACATACAGAGAAAAACCTCAGATGGGTCCACTGAATGAACATCACCAGGGATATTTTGAAGGGGTCAATGTGGTGCTTATTCAGGGCATCAGCAGGATAACCTAACCTAGCCTAATCACACCTAACCTAACCAAACATAATGCCCCTAAGTGCATTCAGTGCACCTGGATGGAGGTTTCTCTAAGTATGTTTCAGTGCTCCATAGTGACCTAACCTAACAAACATCTGACGGGCAGTCAGCTCATGGTAACTTAGATACCCTTTTGATAGAAAGACAGTTTGAGGGGCAATACTTGAAGATTACCTGCCCCTGTCCCCCTCCCCAACAATTTCAGCTTGTCAAACCCCATCACTATGGAGTGTGCTCCAATAAATTTGTGACCAACCATTGCCCCCAGGAATTGTGCCCCTAATAATTTTCAGAAATCAACTGCCCTGAGTACCTAGGTAGGTACCTAGGCACCTAGGGGAAGCTGGGGTATCTGAATATGCTTCATTTCCCAAACACCTACCTTTGGACATCTCCCATGTCATCTTCAGTGCATAAATAACAAAAAGATGGTTGTATTAATAAACAATGGACCTTTTTCTACCAAAATATCCAATCACATATTTCAATAACATAGCTATATATGTATACATATACATAGTTTAACATAGTTAAACATCACATAGTTAAATGTCAAAATATAATCAAATCACATAGTTCCACTGATTATTTGTGTACAGAGCTAGCAAAGTCAGCAGGCACCATTTTTAGGCTTCCAAGAGCCGTCAACTTAAGAAAACCATAAGGAAGTGACCTGCAATATTTTTTGCAATTGCCTAGGACACCAGTATTTTTTAGAGGCTACTAATAACTTGTACCACAACAGCTACAGTGAAATCAGCCTGCACACCCACATTTTGGGGTATAATTGGAGATGAAGGTAAATTTTGATTCTTTGGAATTTTTATTTTGAATACAGTATTTTAACGTAAAAATGACTATGCGACCACTCATTTTCTCCGAAATGACTCTAAATGATTACTTTTCAGTTGGCAAATAAATAAACGATCAAAATCTTCACTCTACAAATATAGCACATCGTGGATAATTATCCGTACCTGGTGTGTCAGACGTGATAAAGAAGAAGTTCAACACTTCATGCACTCAATTTAATACTCTTTGACATCGAAAACCTTATGATTCTGCCTTAATTCGACATTTATTTCCGAGAATTCCTACTCCCAAACCGACTCATCCACAATGCCACCAATGCCGGAAATACCTTGTGATGCTGTAATCGTTAAGGACAGTGCTATCCAACATATCTTCGAAGGTTTAGTATGTATCTTTACTAAGAGGGGAAGTGTGCTTAGTAAGAATATTTACTAAATTTCTAGAAGTCTAATAGGTATTGTTACTAAAGTTGTCTATACAATGTCGCATATATTTGATGACGTCATGGCCAAAAAATTTGCTTCGGAGGATTCTGGTTTTCTGGTTAGGTTAGGTTAGGTTAGGTTAGATTATATTATTATATGATAAATTTTATATATTATGCTACATTATCTTAGTCTAGGTTAGGTTACTTGTGCCTATGACATCATCAATTGTATCGACCACCATTGACCTAAAAGTAATCATTTGCAGTGAAAATGAGTGATCACATCGTCTTCATCACATCAGAAAGCATACTATTACATAAAAATTCCAAAAAATCAAAATTTAC
>JAOTOM010004471.1:102500-285000 GCA_034440615.1 Ashinkailepas kermadecensis
CAACAATCTTTTTCATAACTAGGGGACCAAGCTTGGACACAAGCTAAGACATAAAGACATAAAGATATAGACATAATAGATTAGTGCAACTATGAGCCACAATGGCCTTTCTTGGTTGCACTCTGGACACTGAACCATTTGCCCATCAAATCCGTCGATCAGCCCTCCCTGGAATACCGAAAAGCAAACCCTATTTTCTTATATTTTTTATCCCATCTTTAGCAGAGGCAGAGTGCCATCCGCTAAAGATTTGTTACGTTAAAGAAATGGTTACGTTAATCCGGCTTATGTGGCATCCGGTTATATCAAAGAAGCAAGAGAGGAAAGAGGAGACGCCGGCAAACAAAGAACGTGGCGTAAAGGGCCGATACATACATAGCATACAGGTTCATACACGGACATACATACATACATACACGGCAATCAGAGGGCCCCAACGAAGTTGGTTTGGTAGCGGGCTTGAAGGTTTCCCTTCACCATTGGTTTACATGCAATTTTACCGTTTTTCTCTACGCTCTCTTGTATGTTTTATGACAATATAGATCACTTTGACGTATACCAATTGGAAGACCTATTCTTCAGCTTCAGCAAGATGTATCCTAAATGATCCAGTAACAATCTTCCCGCCTAACAATGTGCCGTTTCCGGCAGGCTGACCATCAAGTGCCTCCAAAATAAAGAGATTTTTCTCGATATTGGTAGGCTCCCTCTACCGTCCGTTTTAGCTGGTCAAGTTGTCACCCCCGTTCAAGAGCGGAAGTAAGGACAGACAGGAGGGGGGGGGGGAAGCTAAGTGCGCTTCTTCCCCTCAGTGGCAGGAGAGTTTTCGAAAAGTAACCACAGAAGACCGCCTGAAATGATCTGACCGCCCCTAAGACCGCAATAGGAGGCCCTCGGTCGTCATAAGAGGTCCCATAGCCGCCACAGGAAACCAATAGCTGCCACAAGAGGCAGGGACGGATCCAGGAATTGTCATCTCGGGGAGGGGACACGTGTTTGGAGTGGCGCCACCGCGAAAGTAGCTTGAGGGGTGCTTTTCCTGCCGAGAGGCGCCTGTGGCTGAAAATTCGAGGGTATTGGGGTGCACTTGAGCCTTCGCGGAGGGACGCATTTTCCTAGTCGAAGGGACGCCACCTTTCATGGGGGGGGGGCACATACCCCAACTTCCCTCCCTGGATCTGCCACCGACAGGAGGCCCCATATAGCCCACGTAATATATATATATATATATATATATATATATATATATATATATATATATATATATATATATATATTATGTACTGAACTGGGGCGACAAGGGAACACACACGCCAGCGGGTAAGGCTACCACTGATGGTGGTCTCAACTGAGATACCCCTCGCGCAAATGACGTCGCAGGAGCCGACGGGACGGCTTCGGGAACGGATACAGCAACGGCATCACTCGCGACCTGAACTGGTCATTATGTGAATGACCTATCGGCGGTCCGCGCACTGGACCGTGCACGCCTGACCCGCTGTCTGCACGATGGTCGCTGGCAGCCGGCGGCTGTGGAAGGCTGACATCTTCCTATTTATATATTTAGTTCACGATACATGCCCTCCACGTGCAGTGGCTATTATGGACAGTCCTCTGCAATTTGTTTTGAAAATCACATTTTAAAATCATATTTAGGCAATCCAACATCCGTAGGTTTTAAGTAATCCAATATTAGTGCGTTTAACACCCCCACCACACCAGTTGCCGGTTGACTCTCGCGCGATCAAGACGTTGCTCTGGGACGAGGTGTTTAGTGCTATAGTGGACGTATCTCGCAAGACCAGCCTGCCATCGACTCACCATCTTCACTTCACTTCTTGCTACTCTTCACCACCAAATTCTAGACCACTCTACATCTTCAACTCATCTATAGGTTGGTCCAGAGCCCCCTCATCACTCCGCTGCTTTCATACTGCTTGTTACTGCAGTTTTTCTAATTTTCGTTTTCGTGGGGCGACACCCGTCGCTCTTTTCTCATTTCTTTTCTAGTGGGGTGACACCCGTCACCCCGCCCGTTTTCGTCATCATCGTATTTTCGTTCCCTTTGTTCTGCGTGTTTATTTAGATTTCGTTTGGTAGGGTGTTTTTCCCCGTGATGGGGAAAAAGAGGAAGAAAGGCACCGACCCCAGCTCGCCACAGGACTCTGATACTGAATTCCCTCCGCTGACCACACCCGACGACCATCGCACGAACACGGACTTGGCCTCTGATGTTCCCTCACTGAATTCGACCATTGATGACCCGCGCCGGACAATTCCCATTGATGACGCCATGGACGCCCTTTGCACCTCGCCGAACCCTGCTCGTCCCAAGACCTCGGTCTCGCCTCACAATCCAGACCAGACCATCACTCTTCACGCCGCTGACCCACGCTCGAACCAGACCACGCCCTCCCAACCTGAACCCATCCAACCCATTGAACCCTACCTCGACAGTGCTGGCTCTTACATTGTAGTCAAGCCTGTCGAGGAATCCGTTTCCTTCCGCTGTATTAACGTTTTCTGGCCGACCAAACAACTCCTTGCCATCTGCTCCCTAACCAATCCCGACATTGAAGCCCCTGCCAACGGAACCTTGGTCATTAAAACCCAATCCCGAGCCCAAACCACAGCCCTCCTCCGCACCACCACATTTTGTGGAAAATCCGTCACCATCACTCTCCATTCCAACCGCAACACCACCAAGGGCACCGTCTTCGCGCCGGAGCTCCGCTTCATGACTGAAGCGGAAATCCAGACGGAGCTCAGGCCGGAGGGGTGACCCACGTCCACCGCATTACCTCCTTTAAAGACGGTCAGAAACGCGATACGAGCCTCCTTGTCCTTACCTTCAATTCTACCAATCTTCCCAAGACCCTAGTCGCCGGATACCTACGATTCCAAGTCCGTGTCTTTATTCCTAATCCTCTCCGCTGTTTTAACTGTCAGCGCTTCGGCCATGGCAGCAAGACATGTCGCCAACCAGCCCGATGCCCTAAGTGCGGCGAAACACCTCATCCTGACTCCACCTGCTCCAAACCTGCCCACTGCCTCAGCTGCAACACATCCGATCACCTCACCACTTCCAATCAATGCCCAGTTTGGCGCAAGGAGAAAGAGGTATGCGCTGTGAAGGCCACGACCGGTGTGTCATACCCCCAGGCCCGACGGTCTGTCGAGGCCACCTTCCCATCCGCGAAAACGTACGCTCAGGCGGCCACCGTTGCTCCCCACACGTCGCGTCACCACTACTTCCATCTCGATGCAAACAGATATTATTCAGGTTTAGCTCCACTTAAAAAACTTACTCCACTGACCACACCGACACCAACCACCCTGGCTCCCAACACCCAGACCACTCCGACACAGACCACCCCGGCTCCCAACACACAGACCATTCCGACCAAACAAACGCCAACAAATTCCACAAGGAATTCCAGACCCCGCAGCCATTCGGCTGCCGGGGAGATGCGCGCCACTTCCGTAGCTCGCCGACCAGTGCAGGCCGGCGACCACGTGACCCGACCGGCTCCCAGCCGGCGGGCATCCCCAGCGGCAGTGGTGCGCGGCCGAGAGTCGGCCGCCAAGGTCACCGACCAACCGGACGGCTCGGGTGCAGCCGTCCGACATCAAACAACACGCCCGCCTGACCTCCACGCATGGATGAGGCATGCACCGAAAGGTGCACACAAACAATAATATTTCTCCCAATGTCTGTATTTCTCCAATGGAATTGCCATAGTTTAATATCCAAATGGGCCGAAATGAAAGCTTTCTTTAGTATTATCACACCTATCCTCATCGCTCTTCAGGAAACCTGGTTCTTACCCACCGATACATATAATTTCAATCTTTCAAATTACTCACTGTACCGTCACGATGAGGTCCGTGGACCACATCGCAGTGGCGGTACAGCACTGTACATCAACAATGATTTTACACACACACAAATTACACTGAATTCACCTTTACAAGCCGTAGCTTGTACTTTACGTATTCATGGCAGGAATGTGGATGTATGTTCCATTTATATTCCACCACAAACAGATAACACAAACATTTTGATACCATTAGACAACCTGATAACACAATTCAAGAATCCTTTCATATTACTTGGCGATTTTAATGCCCATAGCCCAGCGTGGGATAGAACATGCACACTTACAGACACTCGTGGCCGCATCATTGAACAAATTCTAGACCGACATAATTTAGTATTACTGAACACCGGAGAACCAACCTTTTTTCACCTTGGACATAACACAGAAACAGCTATTGATTTATCAATATGCTCTCCGACTCTGGCCAATTATTATGATTGGACCATAGACACTGATATTCATGCCAGCGATCATTACCCCATTAAATTAACACCCACATTTTCAACTGCGGCAGATAGGACACCCAGTTTTATCCCTCGCTGGAAAATTCCGAACGCCGATTGGACAACTTTTCAGGAACTTTCACATATTCAATACAACCCCAACATTTCTCCCGTCGAAAACATCAACCAAGTTACCAAAACACTTCTCGAAGCCGCTTCCACCGCCATTCCACTAACAAAACCTTTCACAAAAAGAACACCAGTCCCCTGGTGGTCGATAGAAGTTTCCCGAGCAATAGCCGCAAGAAAGAGAGCATTTAGAAAATATTTACGTCATCCCGACCAACAAAATTTAGTCAGCCGTAATTATGAACGTGCGAAGACACGCCGCATCATTCGTGAAGCTCGTCGCCGTTCATGGTCACTTTATCTACAACAAATCACCTCTCGAACACCTTTAAGCAAAATCTGGCAGTTAATTCGCCGATTATCAGGACGCACTCCATTTAAATCACTCCCGGCACTCAAATTTCAAAACACCACAATTACAGACCCACAAACAATAGTAAATACAATAGCGGATACCATGGCTCACAATAGCTCTGACAACAACTACAGACCGGAATTTCTCCAAAATGCACAACACACATTTCACACCGAATTGGCACAATTCGATTCGGACAACACTGAAACATACAATATCCCGTTTCAAGTTTCCGAACTAGATACTGCAATTTCCTCAGCCGGTAATACTTCAGTAGGTCCCGACAATTTACATTATTCCTTTTTCCGACATTTATCCAACGACACAAAACATTGTATCTTACAAACATTTAATTCATTATGGTCTAGCCATACCTTCCCCGAAACCTGGAAGGAAGCCATCATAATTCCTATACCAAAACCCGGCAAAAATCACAGCAACCCGAACAATTTCCGACCCATCGCTCTCACCAGTTGCCTAGGGAAACTTTTGGAACGTATGATTGTAAAAAGACTGACCTGGTACCTAGAAACAAATCATCTGTTATCTCCAATTCAATGCGGTTTTCGTCATGGCCATAATACAATAGATCATCTCATTCGATTAGAAACTGACATACGCCTTGGTTATAAAAAAACACGAACACACCATTGCAGTATTTTTAGACATTAGTAAAGCATATGATATGGTATACAAACCGGCATTAATTTCCAAACTTCTTCACTTCGGCATCAAAGGAAATTTAGCTCATTATTTGATAGGATTTCTGTCTGGTTCCCGTCATTTTCATCTCCGGTGCAGGTCAGCGATTTCCGACCCACGTTTTCTGCAGAACGGATTACCACAGGGGAGTTGTATTTCACCAGTATTATTCAACATCATCATTAATGACATTTTCGATAACATGCCTGCCAATCTATCATACTCGCTGTTTGCGGACGATAGTGCGATTTGGTGTTCGGGCAAAAATTATGATCATTGTTTAATTAGATTACAAAACGCACTTGACCGGATACACCAATGGTCCATCAAATACGGTTTCGCATTTTCAGCTCCAAAATCTGCCACAATGATATTCAGCAAATCAATTCCGTGCCCAAATCCAGATACACCACTTCACCTCGGAAACACTGACATACATTTTGTAAATTCGTTCAAATTTCTTGGTGTTATTTTCGATCGCAAGCTTTCCATGCACCAGCACGTCAAACACATCCAGGCCAAATGTTTCCACAGACTCAACTTATTTCGCTGTATCACGTCTTCATCATTCGGATCCGATCGTCACACGCTATTACAATTATACAAATCCTTGGTTCTTCCCATCATAGAATATGGTTCCATAGTTTACGCAAGTGGCAGTACCACCGCTTTGAAGCTTTTGGACACCTTACAAAATAAATTCATTCACGTAGCACTCGGTGCAATGACCACGTCTCCCATTACTTCTCTACAAATCGAATCAGGAATTCCACCATTAGGTCTCCGAAGAATTGAACAAACACTCCGATACGCCGCAAAAATTCAATTTAGAGAGCACCACCCCACACACGCATCTTTACAAATTCTCCCAAATCTACACCACGAATATTTAGGTCCCGCCGAAAAGCGAACCTGGCTTACCATAGCTTCACGCATTAAAACATTTTCTACACAGCTCCAATACAACATTCCACATATTACAGCTCTCTCTCCACCAACTACACCACCGTGGCAGTTGGCTGAGAGACATATTGTCTATCTCACCACCACTCCAAAATCACAGCTTTGTCCAGAATACGCCAAACAAAAATTCCACCAGTTTCGTTCTCGTTATCATCATGTTCCTTTTGTTTTCACCGACGGATCCAAAGACGCAAATTGCACAGGAATTGCCATTGTTTCCGGTACATACACACAACAACATCGCTTGCCAAACGGGACCTCCATTTTCATCGCCGAATTACATGCCATTCTCACTGCCCTTCGCTACGTCCGCAACCGTTCGATTTGTCACCCCATGCGCCATGTCGTCATTTGTTCCGACTCAAAATCTGTTCTTCAATCTCTTTCTTCACTTTCCTTCTCGCACCATTGCCATATTTCCATTTATAACACACTGGAAACACTTCATCTGATGGGCATGAAGGTCCGTTTCCTGTGGGTGCCCAGTCACTGTGGCATCCCAGGAAACGAAAAAGCAGATCATTTCGCCAAACATTCATTACAATTACCACACATCACAGAAATCCCATCACATTTTGACGCCATCAAATCAACAATACGACAAAACATTCGACATTTTTGGAACCAACAATGGACTGACACAACAAACCACACACAATTACGTCTCATCAAACCTGTCGTCGAAAACTGGACCACTTCATACAAAAAAACAGACAAGAAGAAAAAGTTCTATCCCGGCTCCGCATAGGTCACACTTTTCTCACACATCGATATATATACACTGCTTCACCTCGACCTTCATGCCCATCATGCAACGCTCTTCTAACAGTTTCACATATTCTCCTCCACTGTCAACGTTACCATGACCATAGAAAAACACTTACCAACTACTGCCGTACACATAACATCCCCTTTTCTTTACCTACACTATTAGGAGATCAGCACCCATTCCTCATTAATCTACTTTTCATTTTTCTCCGCAAAACCAACTTGCTTCAAGAACTATAGACTGACTATCAAAACATAACTATTCATTCATTCCACTCACGGCACGAAATGGCCTGAGCAGGCCGAAGTACCCAACCTAACAAAACAAACAAAGTGCGTTTAAGTGATTCAACATCGGTAGGTTTTAGGCCGTCCAACATCAGTAGGCTAGGTTAGGTTGCATTAATATTTATTGATAATTGTATGTTATTTTTCATTATATACCACCACACCCAAAACCTTTTCCCCACACTTCCCACATGTTGTTCAGGTGGGATAGCAGGTATATGTAGTCAATTTTCTTCTTGCTTTTTTAAGGTTATTTCAATGCTTATGATATTCTTTTCTTGGACTGATTTCTTAGATAGAAGTACTTGAACTTAAAGTGCTGATATCTTTGGAAGTTTCCATTTTCCAAAGGCATGAGTGTCAAATCAGAAATCACCAGAAAAACAACATTGTGATCAAAAACGACCCAGGGGCTTCTTATGCATGTTTGCCATTTTAATGATGATTATTGGGGTTTTAGGGTGCGTCAACCCCATTGTGTTATATTGCACCCATAACAAGGTTGCCTAAGCACGCGTCAGACTGTCACAAACGAATATAAAGGGTTTGATATAAGATCGGTATTGGTAGCTATTAAAGGATTTGAAATAAGATCTGGTGAAACAAATAATCATTTAGGTAGGTGCATATATTACGTCAAATCCCATCTCCGCAAGGAAGCACAAAACTGCTCCATTGGGTATAAATCGGGAATAATCTCCCAATAAGTCCTTCAACCTCAGAGCATTCGCATCATATCCGAAGTGGCGCCAACGTTCTTCTGTGTATGCTTGGCACGCCACCGGCACATGGTGCACAGTCAGCGCGGCATTACGCCTAACACATTTCGGCCTGTCGTCCCCACACAATAAAGACCTATGTGTTGCTAGAGTGTGACCAATTTTGAGACGACAGATGGCTACCTCGTCCCTTCTAGTTCGGCTGAAGGACGACGGCCACGGAGCTAAGTATGGTTTGATTTGCTTTAATTTGTTGAACTCCACTTGGTCCCATTTGCCCTGCCCCTGTCTGATAATAAATGATGAGATAATTGGGTAGCAGTCACTGGCAGGAAGTGGGAGAACGCAACTCCTTGGCGCTTGTGCTGCACGCCTTGCAGCCCTGTCGGCCAGCTCGTTACCACGGATTCCGACATGTGCTGGAATCCAGTAAAGTATGACCTGTTTTCCCATGCGATGCAGCGAAGTAAGGTGCGATAAAGTGTCTCGTACGATGACATGTTGCTGGTTAAAACCGCGCAACGCCACAAGACTGCTCAGAGAATCAGTCAAAATAACATGTAAAACATCGTCGTTAACCTCGATGTATGCAAGAGTTTTGCTGATGGCCATCAACTCCGCAGTGAAGACCGTGGCGTGTGGCGGCATTTTGCACAAATCCTATAATTGTTGATGGAAAGAATCAACCTAAATATAGGCATCACTCACTTGCTATCTCATGATAACCTCTCCTTTATACTAAGTTTGAGACATATACATAAAATACACAGGTCAGGCTATCGAGCAATCGTGCTGCAATCACTTAAACAAAACCTATATAATGCCATTCCAAAAGGCTCGATACTTTTTGTCAATAAAGCTGAACATGTGTTCCTATGACAAGAACTATGCTATTTTTCAACAAAAAGGATTATGCTTGTATTCCAGACTAATTTTTATGATAGAACAGAAGAAATGTACAAACTGGTTAAAAATTTATATCCAGCCCACTATATAGGATAAAAAAAAACTTGTTCAACTGTAAATGTATCTAATGGATACATTTGTCACCTGATATCATTCTTTGTCCATTCTGTAAAAAATGTAACTCATAAATGCACCATTTCAGTCAGCAGATCTGACCCAAATCATCTATTTCTCATACATTTGACCAAAACTAAGTGTAGCTATAACTTTGTAGTAAATGCTTGACATGAGGGTCTTATCGTGATTGTTATTTCGGTGTACAAAGAACATATTTTTTAACAACAAGTAGAAAAATTGGTTGAAAAGCAAAATAATACCAAAAAGGAGGGCTTTAAATTGGTTCATATACAAAACTAAGTATTTAAAGCTTTAGAAATTGCAAGGTAACCTAGCATAAAATTAGCTAGCCTAATCTATTTTCTCAGAGAAAAGTATCAAAATCTTGAAATAAAAGGACATAATCTAACCAGGCCTATCCATCTTTTTGTTTGGTGGAGAAAACAAAAAACATTGTCAGCATGCAAACGAAGCACGGAAAAACACAACAAAGTAATATCTCAAATGATGTAAACATCAATAGTAAAAAAGTTTCAGGATCACCCAGGGTTTTGGCTGGTGGGAATATTATGGTGGGAATAGCTGATGGTAGGAGACGTTTGCTTCGCTGCAAAGAGGCAGGGTTGAGCAATCTTTGTTATGTTTCTCCTCTGATCAATTTCTTTGAAATGCTTGGAGCATACTCTTGGTTCCCCAACATTTGAGAACTTAGACATGCTTCATTGTATGCTAAAAGATTTTTCTAAGGCATAATCCTGATAAAAATGGTGTAACCAGATTTCTTCTTTATTAAAGTTGCCTGCCCAGTGACACCTCTATGCTCTGGTACTGCACAGTAAGGCATGGCTCCTGAAACAGAGATGTGTTACATTCAAACATTATATCTAGATGCTAAATTCATACTATGGGAAATCAGACGGCAACTCATGTAAAGTTTCAGGAAGGCATTCATAGCATGATGATCGTATTGTACATAAATGTTCAATTATGCATGTATCATCAATAATCCATGCAAAATTAATCAAGGAATAATGGGCCATGCCCTGGGTCTAGCTGGCCTATAAAAAGCTATGTTTTCAAGAACTGTTGTATGTCAATGAAGGTAGATAGGTACATGTTTGGAAAAATAGGCTGCTCGTGGATTTTTGGAATCCAGAATACTACCCTCTCCAGAAAATTGTTTCTTGTCTTCTCAACTGGAGGTTGAATCTCCTAAGTTACCTCCTAAGTTTGACAATGAGCTGCTGTGATCAAGTAAAAGTGCTCAAAATTAACCGAAAGTGGGTGCAAATTGAGTTACGATGCATAAGGTTTGAACAAAATATTCTTCATACTTGATGACTACAAAATATTCCTCTCAACATGCAAGATTACAATGCACAAATCCAACCTTGTAGAGTAAGCAAAATAAAAGTAACCATTGCGCATGATTTGTGAAAAGTCTTCTGCAACCATATTGATACGATATTTAAAAAAACCTTCGGATGACGTCATGTAGGCTTGAAGGAAAACTTCGATCTACCCTCTAGTAAAGGTATCTTGGCTATCAATATACTACGAGGGCGTTCGAAGAAATGCAAGAGGTAGAGTACTCACTGAAAATGTGGAGAAGCTGGAAATAGTAGCAACGACTCTTCATGACGGAAGGGAAAGACATAAAGACATAAAGATATAGACATAAAAGATTAGTGCAACTATGAGCCACAATGGCCTTTCTTGGTTGCACTCTGGACACTGAACCAGTTGCCCATCAAATCCGTCGATCAGCCCTCCCTGGAATACCGAAAAGCAAGCCCTATTTTCTTATAATTTTTTTCCCATCTTTAGCAGAGGCAGAGTGCCATCCGCTAGATATTTGTTACGTTAAAAAAATGGTTACGTTAATCCGGCTTATGTGGCATCCGGTTATATCAAAGAAGCAAGAGAGGAAAGAGGAGACGCCGGCAAACAAAAAACGTGGCGTAAAGGGCCGACACATACATAGCATACAGGTTCATACACGGACATACATACATACATACACGGCAATCAGAAGAATACTTTGAGGGTGGACAGCATCGTAACCTGCAGAGAGGCTCCACTGCCCACCTGCGACCTGAAAGGCGAAGCGGAGGCCCGGCGCCCAGGGCGAGTCGTAGGCGTCGGGCCCGACCTTATGTGTGTTGGTGCATGTTTGTGTTAAAGCTTGGGAAAACCTGAGAAGGGAAATAGCCAAGCAGTTTGAAAAACCCGTAGGTAAAAAAACTAAGCGCAATTTATAAGGAGAACCGTCCGTTTTGCCAAATTGGATCGGTCTCTTCCTACCTAGTGTAAAATATCCTATATGTGTGTGTTTTTGGACGACGGAAAGAAACACGTGTGTAACGCAGTCATACAGCTAACCTAGGGTGTAACGCGTGTTATGTATCCATCAACTTCTCATCAAATCAGGTGGAGCCGGGTAACGTGTGATAGAGAAATCAAATCAGTTCGGAAAGCTTGGTATTCTGTAAAAACCGGAGGAGCAGATCGAGGAGTGCCGGGTGGTCATTCCCGAGGAGTGCCCGGAGCGATATCTGTATATGGTTGCAGTTGAAATAGTAGAGAATAGCGCGGCGATGAGGAGCATATGCTGGACATGTGAGTAAAACGTGGGCGACAGTGATGCGAACTCGGCATGTGGTGCAGATCGGGGGCCGACGTGATCGATGAAAAATATAATTGTGTGTTAAGTTGGTGTGCCCGAGGCGAAGTCTGGCGAGTACCACCTCACTCAAACGGGAGTGTTGGTGGGAAGAGGGCCAGTTGGAGAGTGTGGGTTTGATAGTGTGTAGGTGTGTAGTGTCGTGTGACCAGCAGGCCTCCAGATATTTGTGGAATAACATATTGGCTACAGTAAGGAGATCACAGGGTGGTACTGGGGCATGATTATCCTGTGGGAGGTATATTGCCGCCCTTGCAAGGCCGTCCGCGCGTTCGTTACCCGGGATACCCCTTTGTCCATGGATACAGAGACGAGTGAGCTGCAGGTGTGCGTGGTTGTCATGATAGAGGTGTCGGATGGCGTGGAGTGTGGGGTGTGTGGTGTTGTAGATGGCCGCGAGGGCGTTAACGGAGGATCGTGAGTCAGTGCAGATTGTGGTAGGGGTAGTGATGTGTCGTGCTATGATGTGTTGGAGGCAAGTGAGTATGGCGACTAATTCTGCTGTGTATACCGAATGAGGTACTGTTAATTTGATTTGGCCGGTGTCGGGCCCACCGCACTAGGCGGCGCCCGTACCATTGCTGGTACGGGAGCCGTCAGTGTAAAAGAATGTGTGTTGTGGGTGGGCCTCTTGATATCAAACAAAATTGACTTGAACGTCGATGGGGGTAAGTAGGGTTTTGTTGTGCCGAAAGAGATACTCGAGTTTGGGATTTTTCATGTACCAGAATGGGAGAAGGGGGGAGTTCGGTCACGGGTTACATCAGAAAATTTTAGGGTGGATTTGAGAACTTGCTTCAAGTGAATAGCAATGCTATAATTATTTTTGTTTTTGGAGAGCCGAACCGGGGGTTTAGACCATGCAACATTGGAGGGATGATTGGGTTGTGTTGTTGTTCTGAAGTGGTACCTAACGAGTTGTAGTGTTCTGCGGTGTTGTAGGCTAGGGAGATTAACCTCACCCCGGAGACTGGTGATAGGTGTGGTGCGGTGTGCTCCGGTGATGAGGCGGAGTGCGCTATTTTTTTGTGCATTCTAGTGATTTGGTGAGTGAGGGGATATATGATCGAAGATAAACGCATTGTATTCCAGGATTGAACGAATCAGTGCAATGTATATTTTTACTAAGGGTAGTCCTGTCTGCACCCCAGTCGCGCCCGGAGATGCAGCGTAGGATATTTAGACGAACAGCGCAGTGCTGTTTAACATAGGTAATATGGGGGCGAAAATACAGTCCTTTGTCTAGGATAACTCCGAGATATTTGAAGGAGGTTTGGAGGGAGATAATTTCATCGCGATAGCGGAACGGTTTAGTAGGGGGATGTATCTGGGAAGCCTGGAAAAGAGCATTGTGACAGATTTAGTGGCGGAGATCTGTAGCCCCCAGAGGGAGCATCATGAATCAATGTGGTTCATGGCGAGTTGTATGTAATGTTTAGTCGTGTCTGCTAATGGATGGGTACACCAGATGGCTAAATCATCGGCGTATATATAACATTTTAGAAGGGGAGAGATCAGGGGAAGTTGGTCTAAAGCATCGTTAATCATAATGAGGAATAAGGTTGGTGACAGGACGCTGCCTTGCGGCACGCCTTGCTCAAGAGTGTGCGGCTGGGAATAGATGTTGCCGCAGCGGATGACGAAGGAACGGTTTTTGAGAAAGTTCGCGATGAAGGTGGTCATTCTGCCCCTCATACCAATTCGGTGCAATTTAATTAAAAGGCCAGAGCTATGTACTTTATTAAATGCGGATTTTAGATCTAAAAGGAGGGCGATAGTTTCAGATTTTTTTCGCGAAACCACGCTGGATCGAGTCTGCAATTTCGAGCAGGTTGTCAGCGGTGCTTCGCTTGGGTCGGAAGCCGCTCTGAAAAGGGAAGATAATTTTGTTGTTTTCAAGATAGACTCTGATTCGTCCATTGACCATGCGCCCAAATATCTTGCAAGCACAGCTAGTAAGAGAAATAGGGCGATAGCTGGAGGGGAGGTGTCGAGGTTTGAAAGGTATGGCGATAGGAATGATAGTGCTGGTAGACCAGGAGGCTGGGAAAGAATCGTCAGTCCATAATTTATTTAGTGCCGAGAGGAGGTTGTCTTTGCTTTGGTCAGAGAGGTTTTGAAAGAAGGGATATGCCAGTTGATCAGGTCCAACAGCTGTATTTATTGCTTTGGAGAGGGATAAATTTAGTCCATAGAGGGTAAAGAGGGCGTTGTAGGGCTCAGAGTTGCCGGAGCCAAAGTGGCAAGCGGCAGGAGTGTTGCGGAGGAATGAGCTGGTGTGCTGTGAGTACTGAGCGTTGGAGGATATGTCAGAGTAATAAGTGGCGAAGTGTTCCACGACGGCTGTAGGTTGTTATTTTCTGTTGATTAATTGTCAGTTGTGGGAATGCGCGGTGTGGGGCTCTGCCATTGGTGAAGGAGCTAATTTGAGTCCAGATTTGGGAGATGGGGGTAGTTCGGTTGAATGTGTCGGAGTAGAGTTGCCAGCTGCGTGTTTTGGCCGAAATAATAACTTGCTGACAACGTAGTTTTTCCTCGCGGGCTTCTACCATGTTTTGTACGGTGAGGTTTTTACGAAATTTCCGCTCAGCCAGCCGTCGCGAGGCGACGGCTCGTTGGCACTCGTCGTTCCACCACGGCACGTGTTTACGGTCGGATGGTCGGCGAATTTTGGGTACGTGTTTTTCTGCCGCGAGTAATATGGTATCAAGCAATGCTGAAATTGGAGGGTTAGACTGGGGCGGGATGAGATTATCAATTTCCTGGGAGAAGGACGGCCATTTCGCTTTGCGGACGTTCCAGTTGGGAATAAATATACGATCTCTAGACTGGGCTGAGCGTTCGAGTGTGACGTGGATGGGGAAGTGACCACTAAAAAGGGGGTCGGGTTGGACGTGCCAGGAGAAAAGTGGTGAGATAGAAGCTGAAGCTAGGGAGAGGTCAATGGCAGACGGACGGAACGGGGCGATGTCTGTGTTGTGTGTGGGTGTTTGGTCATTTAGGAAGACCATGTTGTGGGTGTTGAGGAGCGTTTCAATGTGATGTCCGCGCGGAGATGTGTTGTGGCAGCCCCATGCCTGGTGATGGGCATTGAGGTCGCCCAGCACCAGACAGGGGTGTGGGAGGAGACCGAAGAGATTGGTTACAGAAACTAAAGATAGCGTAGGAGAGGGGGGAAAGATAAAGAGAGAGTACAGTGAGCTCTAGTTGTGCAATTTGGACAGATACTGCAACGAAATTCAGGTCATTGGGGATGGTGATCGGACGATGAAGAACGGTATTCGAGACATATAAGGCAACCCCGCCGCCGCGGGGTGTATAATTTCTGTCGTGGGTATAAAGGGTATAGCCAAAGATATTAAAATTATATGGATCATTGTCGCGCCATCTGGTCTCCTGAACGGCGGCAATCAATGGTTTATTTTTGATGATATATTCCTTGAATTCCTCCCAATGGAATATGAGTGACCTCGTATTCCATTGGAGCAAGAATTCAGTGGTGGGTGTCTGCATTAGTCCTAGTGGTGGTGATCACGCCCCCGCAGGCGTGTGTGCGGTGGGGAGGGTGTGGCGGCGTTGTCCGACTCATAGGAATCGAACGACTCTGATGTAGGGGAGAGAAGCTCTGGATCCCTGGGGTTGTCCGGGCTCGGGGACCGGGAGAGGGAATCTCCCTGGGTGGCCAGAGAGGGGGGACGTGGGGATGGGGTATGGCCCTGGGGGGCTGCGCTGGGGAGGCCTGTGCCTCGGTGGGCGGGGCTGCCTGGTGGCGGTGGGTTAGCCGGGTGGCAGAGGGACCCGCGACGGGGGCGGGGCACGTGGCCGGTGGAGGGGAAGCCTGTGCCTCGGTGGGCTGGGCGACCTGGTGGCGGAAGGGTTGCCTGGCGGAGATAGGACCCGCGACAGTGCCTGGTCGTCCGGACGACGGAGGGTGAGTTGTGGAGGAGGGAGAAGGGCGGGACTCCGATGGTCCTGGCGAGGGGGACGTGGTGAGGGTAGCCGCCTCCGCTGGGGTCCGCCACAGGGGGGCCAGCTGGGGTCGGGTCCATACGGCTGGAGCGGACGGGGGTGGAGGACCGTTCTGGAGAGCAAGGCGGCGCTGGACCTTCTCCTTGGCCTCCTGCCACGCCGGACACCGGGGGAAGGAAGCAGGGTGCAGCCCCTGACACGCCGCGCAGCAGGGCACGTTATTCGGGCAGGTGTCCGTCAGGTGCCCCTCGGCACATTGTCCGCATACTGGGGTCCGGGCTCGACACACTCTGGTTTGGTGGCCATAGCGTTGGCAGAAAGCGCAACGTGCGGGTGGCGGTGTCCACGGGCGTAGAGCTACCCGCAGGTATCCTGCCATGATGTGGGGGGGGGGGGGATGCATGGTCCTGAAGCCGAGCTTCAGGACCGGTCCCGGGCGGCGGCCGAGTCTCTGCACATCGCAGACTCCTTGGGGGGCCAGTTCGGCGAGTAGTTCCTCCTTGGTTAAGTCTACGAGGTCAGGAGCATAGGCCGTCATGAACGTAGTGTTCAGCCGATCCGCTATTTCAGTGGTGGCGTCGGCACCGAGGAACTGGCTCATGTTGAGGAGCACCCTTGCTTGGGAGCCTCCCTAGCCCTGGTTAGCAGGGCCCCAGACCGGAGGACCTTGGCGGTAGCGACTCCACCCGTCCCTCGGTCTATCTCTCTGGCAATCGCAAACGGGGACGTCCTTGTCCAGGTCCCTTGCTTCCGAGTCACGAGGACCAATGACTCCCCTTCAGGAGGGTCGCGGGGAGGGGGCAGGCGGGCTCCCGGGAGCTCACCAGCTTCCAAGGGCGGCGGGGGTCCCCAGGCATGCCGTGGCGGGGGTGGGGGAGCTTACCCCAGGGGGGAGTGGGAGGTTTGTGTGTGTGAGGAAGAGCGCCCTGAAGGGGTGTGGCCAAGAAAGGCACCCTGAAGAGGTGCTACAAGGAAAGGTGTGAAAAGATCTGAAGTGGAAAGGGGGAGAAAGACACAGTGGTTTGGAGGGAGGAGATTATCCGAGCAGAGGCGGGCGCAGTCACGGTCTGGTGACCGCTAGCCCGATCCTTTAAACCAGAAAGGTACCTCTGTCGGTTCTAACCTATTGGGTGGGATGGGACAAAAACAATCAAAGCTCCCCGCTGATGCAAGTCGGTTTCCCGACGGTGCTCGAGAGCACCGCTGGGCCGAAGGGAAGTGGGAGGGGGGCTACGCCGGCTATTCCGGCGAGCAACCGACTAGTGGCGTCGGCCGGCTAATCCGGCAACAACCAACTAGTGGTCCGAGCGACTGACGTCACCCGGGGGCAGAGCTTCCCGTAGATGCCCTAATAAGGACACCTACGATACAGCTGGGAGGGGTGGGCGGGGCCTTGGGACAGCGGGCAGCTTCTTGTGCTCGATCGCCAGTGAAAACTAGATCTTGTCGAGCCTCTTCTCTCTTCAGCGATCCTGCTCCCAACGACTTAGCTCACTATTTGACTGGTCAGTTGCAGACGTTCCCGGGCTGAGCGACCATTACCCAATCACAATTACGCTCAGCACGGACTGTATCCACCACACTAAGCTATTTAGACCATCTTGGAACTTCAATAGAGCGGATTGGGCGAAATTCGCGGATCAGGTGGACCTCAACCTAGCAAATTCAGAGACCAGCAAAATCGAGACAATCCTAAGGGCCATCAGTTCAACGGCACGAGACTCAGTCCCAAAAAGCAACAAACCTAGGAAAAAGGCATCTACGCCATGGTGGACCCCGGAATGTCAAAGGGCAATCGCCGCACGGCACCGTGCCCACAAACAATTCAAAAGATGCGTGTGCGAAGCACACCTGTCAGCATACAGACAATCCCAAAAACACTGCCGGTACACAATTCGAACAGCACGCCAAAACTGTTGACAATCATTTTCCTCTCAATGCAATAGGTTCACCCCTACCGGCAGAATTTGGGGCCTGGTGAAGCGTTTCAATCTGAAACGCCCACCACCAGGCCCCTTCCCCCAGCTGACGGTGAAAGGACAGCACATCACTGACCCACAACAAGTCGTAGACCACTTTAAGCTACACTACGCCAGTGTATCTGACAACAGCAACTACGATACCACTATAGTAAGCGCACTAGACGCCCTTGCATCCAAAGCTAAATTTAGCTGTAGCAATAGAGAAATCCACAATCAGACGTTTACTATGTGCGAATCACGGTTAAGACAATTTCTGGAACACAACGACCTGCTCGACAAATTCCAGTTCGGCTTCCAGTGTCAAAAATCAACTACAGACAATTTCATTAGATTAGTGCATGACATCAAAAGTGGTCTACGCATCAAACGCACAACAATAGCTGTTTACTTAGACATCACTGCCGCATTCGACCGAGTACACAAGTCCGCACTGACACACAAACTCCACAAAATAGGCATACGCGGACACATGGCATACCTCATTCTCAACTTCCTCAGATACAGGACCCTCAAGGTACGATGCGGCAGTGTCACATCAAACACCTGAACTCAGGAGGAGGGCCTGGCACAGGGGAGCGTGCTCTCACCGAGCCTCGTCATCATCACGATCAACGACATACTTGCTGACCACACGTACACTTCAATTCAATACTCAGTTTTCGGGGATGACATATCCATTTGGATAGCATCACGATGCTTCCTAAAAGCTGAAAAAAAACATTAAAGCAGGTCTAGACCACATTGCAAAGTGGTGCAAGACTTGGGGCTTCACCCTGTCCGCAGAAAAAAATCGGATACCGTCACATATAGTCGTCTCCGCCCCACACCCAAAACGCTACTTAAAATCGATGGCAATACCATCGAGCAGGTGAAAAGCTTCAAGTTCTTAGAAGTACATTTAGACAAAACAAAACTTAGCTTCAACACCAACACCAACTCCATCGCGAAGCGATGCGCGAAGCTCGTCAGCATACTCCGTGCACTTGCAGGCACATACTGGGACGGAGACAGAAAAACACTATTGCGACTGTACACATCAATCATACGACCCATCTTAGAATACAACAGCATCATCTTTGTCACTATTTCAGAAAGCCAGAACCAAAAGTTAGAAACCATCCAAAACAGCTGCATCAGAGCAGCCACAGGAGCCCTAAGCACAACACCGGTGGCCAATCTTCTAGTGGACTCAAACACGCTCACAATCCACTTCAGGAGGACACAACAGCTGTGCCGCTACCACATCAAATTCAAATTCATTAAAATTCACCCGGCGCAGCGCTGCTTTACGCCTCACAGATACGGCAAGAGCCGATTTGGGCGCAAACTCCCACCATATAGCATCCAAATTGCCACGGCTCTCGCAGATCTTAACCTCACAATGCCAGCCACAGCAGCTCGACCGCCCACTGGGCCATTCTAGACCCTCAGGCAACCAAAGGTTGAGTATTTGCTCTCGGAAAATAAATCAACTATCACATCGGCGGAAATTCTTGGCATCTTCCACAAGTACGCCGACGACAACAATTACAAAACACTAATATTCACGGATGGGTCGAAACACGAGGCAAAAGTAGGCATGGGCATCAATCGGCCTTCGACTTTACAAGCGTCTACCGGATAACTTATCCATCTATTCCGCTGAAGCAGTGGCCATTCTGGCCGCTATTTCCATTCTCTTGAGGCGTAGAAGCTAGAAACGTAGTGATTTGCTCAGACTCCAAATCGGTCCTTCAGTCAATTAGCAGCACTCACGACTGTCCACATCACGCCATTGACAGATTCCAAAAAATCGTGGCCCATAACGTAAACATGAACTTTTCCTTCCTCCGGATTTCGGGCCACGCCAACATACCAGGTAACGAAGAAGCAGACCGGCTCACAAAGCTAGCCTTGCCATCGAACACTTACCCTAGCGTGGAATATTCGGTAGAAGATTGCAAAGCACTCCTACAATGTCACATTCATCAATACTAACAGAACACATGGACACAACACAACTCGACTCAGCACAAATCCAACCACACTCACGCAATCAAACCAAGAATAGACACATGGAGCTCATCAAATAAATATCACCGACAAAAATAGGTCATCCTCACTAGACTCAGAACTGGTTGCACAAAACTAATAAAGCCTCAATTAGAGGGTGACCAGTACACAGCTTTAGCTTTCAAAGACAGCCACTTAAGGCATTCTGCCAAAGAGAGGGCATCACCTTATCGCTTCCATCGCTTATCGGTGACAAGCACCCAGAACTCCTTCAAATGTTATTTGAATACCTATATGCTATAAATATAGCAGGAGCACTGTAGGCACCACTCCACCAACTCTCACATCAACTCGCAATGCATGCCCGCGAAACACTCGTAGGAAGCACGAAAATAGCCCTCCCCAAATAGCGTCGGACGTACATGGGCCGATTTGATTCCCAGTTAGAAATAAATGGCTACCTAGCGGTGCCGTCGGACGTAGATAAGCCGATTTGCTTTAGGAAATATTTGTTTTTTAAAACATCGTACTAACCCAACTGACAACCCTGCATGGCATGCTTAGACTAACCTACTACTGACAACTAATACGCGGCAGCCGGCGTGAGAGAGGCGGTGCGGACAATTTCCTCCTTGTTCGCACGGTAGAGATCCCTCGGTGCTCTTCGATAAGAGTAGGCTAAAGCCGGCACACTGGCAAAATTAACTTCTTGCCACTCTCACCCCTCCCCATCCAAACTACAAATCACTTTGAGGAGGAGTAAAGTAGCATTAAAACCATTTAGACATCAGGAAGATGTCCCAAACCCATCCCCCGTCTTCAGCACCCAAAACCTCACAAACTATAACGTAATAATTATATTAACGTAAATGTCCACTTCCTTGCACCTTAATTGCAAACACTCCCTTGCTTAGACAGGCATGTAACGTACTCGCTTTAAAGGCGGCGCAAATGACCTTTATGGTCCGGCACGCCTTAAAAAAATCACTCCCCCTGCCAATAAATCAGAGTTCAGAGTTCTTATCAGAGTTTTCGTACCCAGACCCAGCGAGCGGTTTTACTGGGCACTCCAGGGCAGCGGTGGCGACACGACACCGCAACGGAATCCTATTCCTCTTCTTCCGCTATCCTAAGGAGGTTGACCGCACTTAGGTGAAGGTAGGGTCAGACCCTGCACTTCACAGGTGTTATTGGCAACACTACCTCCCTGGCTTTATTATAGCCAGCTTGACCATTACCACTACGCCTCTACTCCCTGGTGGCCTTCCCAGATCCTACACGCCTATCCACGCACCTAGGCGCTACAAGAAGATGCCGTCTGTCCTCAAGGAATTATATGCACGTTTCCTAGCCGGTGCTTTAGACCACGTCCAAGGCTCACTTTAGTGAATCTGCCATCAAGCTGCCTTTGTACCAAAAACAAGGCAAATCGTAAGGGATCAGCCCAATAACGGTTATTGCTCCCGGTGCTGAACCCTATGGCAAATATAGCATGCGGTCAAAATCTGAATCCATATGCATGTAGGTGAAGAACTCCACAAGACATAGGTTAACAAAGATTAGTTGTGATCTCAACTTGACACGCGGGGTCATTTGAGGTGCAATGCGATCGCATTCGCTGAGGTCTGCATTTTGGTGTTACTGCCCGTCTGTAATTGGTGGGAACATGAATGCACCTAATAAACCCATCAAGTTGCGACATGCATGGAGTTTGGAACGCTTTTGAAGGAGAAGCTTGTCTGGGCTGACCGTGGGCTGAGCGTGAGATGGGCGTAGGCTCTTCGTGTGATGGGCGTGGGCTGAGCGTGGGCTGGGGTGGGAAACCAAATTAATTTACATGGAAGTAAAAAAGTAATGGATTGTTTGTAGCTCCGCCAGTAATCGCCGGCGGATCCAACAAGCTAGCTTTCGACCTGTTTGGGGGCTAATTTCAAAATGTTCTCCCATGTCGAAAAACTCTTAAAGTCGGAACAACTAACATTCGGTGGGTCCGCTGAAAACAATATTTTTATAGTAAAACGTCCTTGATTTCGAAGAAAGATGTAATTTTAGTGCAAAGGTTCCAAGAAAATCTGACTTTGGGGGTCATGGCCATCAAGATTCGTGATTCTTCTGAATATACTACATGCCTCATTTGGTGCGTATTTGAAATTGCATGTTGGTAATTGGATAATTAGCCCCCGAGTCAAAGTTACTGCATGCACCAAGCATTGGATGATGCCATTGTGTTCAGCTCGGCAAGATGCATGACATATTACATGTTGGGCGCCCCATTAATGGGCCGCTGGTATGGGCTGGCCGTGGGCTGAGCGTGGGCTGAGTGCGGGCTGTCTGGACAGCCGTGATCGGGTCGTTGAGGAGTGGGCTGCTTCGGCATCTGTTGAGCAATGGACGTGTACTGGGACCCGATCCAAGTGTCGCCGTGAATTGTGCATGGGTCAGAGTCCCCACACGCCGAAATTTCACGCATCATGTGTATTCGCAGCCACACCTGGAGATTCCGGGAAGGTCCGTGTGCTCTTGACTCTCCCTGGTGTTATACCCTGCTAATGTTAGTTTGTCACTTTCCTTATTCAATCTGACAATTTTCGCATCCGAACCTCCCCTGGCTTGGTGAGAGATCTGCAATCTTGTTTACAGCCCGGAGATGTTCGCGACCCTCAATCCACTCCAAACGGGATGTTCAGCCACAACAATGACGATGGTCCTCAGCAATAATCGAGAGCGTCGCCGCCACTGGGCTCCTTGGGTCTGAACCCCGCCTTGGGGTAAGAGGCGGCCACAGTCTCACTCCCCTGACATAGCAATATTTCCTGTGCCCTCTGATCAAACCCTGAAAACTGATAGCGGTGAAGCCACAGGAAATGGTGGCTCCATACGTACCCTCTCAAGACGTGCTCTCCGTGACGTGCATGTCCTCTTAACACCGAGGTCACCCGCTGCGCTCAGTTGTCGATGGTGACGTCGGTTCTTCCGTCGTTCATAGCTCTCGTTGTGCTTAGATTTGCTGAAAAATAAATTAAGTCTGCTTACGATTAATCGACCACATTGCATGTTTCCCGACCAAAAACAAATCATGCAACTTAGTTATATTTGAATTATTGCACTTATTGTATTTGAATTACGCAAATTATTTAGCATTAGCTTGTCACCTTGGAACGGGAACCGCAGTTTTCACGCTGTGCACGTAAATGTGTACATGTACATGTGCAATGTGTGTTTATGTGTGTATATGTGTGTGTGGGTGTGCATGTGCATGTACATGTGCTTGAACATGTGTGTATATGTGTGTGTGTTGTGTGCCTACGTTTGTATGGGGTAGGGTGTAGGTGTACGTGCGAGTAGTACCAAATGCGTTTGAAACAACTTGCCTGGTGTTGCAGTCGACATCTTCTTTGAATTAATTTTCGTTTGGAATCGTAGTGCTACTGACATCACTATAGCTACTCGCTCTTAATTTACTTAACTACCGTTAGTCATTGGTGTTCTCAACTTAATATGTATTCCACGAGTTATTGGCTGGCGCCTAAATAATACCGGAAAGCATGTGCCGTAGTGACGTTCAATACCTACACCCGCAGTGAGTGGCTACTTTGAGATCATTGGCAATGTCATTTCTGCAACAAAACATACCCTGATGTCGTAAGTATGGGTGGAGCGTTGAACACATTTAGGGGTTTCGGACCCATCAAGGCTGGCGTGGTTCCCCCAACTTTGTAGGAAAGTCCTATATTGGCACGCGAAAGTCTAGCAACCTCGTCGTTTGCGATAACCCCAGTCACGAAAGCACCAGTTCTTTTAGCTGCCCTGTATTGCCTGCAGCACTCGCACGATCACACGAGACCGACAGACACCGAACAACACTTTCTCCTCTGAATGTAAGCCGTGATACTGCCTTTCCTATGAATTTAGAAGCCGAATTTAGTTGGGAAGCACGCGCGCACGGAGCGCACAAGCACAGATGCGCCCGCTTTGAGAATCCAAGCCTGACTCTGGAGGCCGCACGGCCGCTAGTCACGCCTGAAGACCCCCGGCCACTGATTGGGCGTTGAGCCAGAACCGCCCATTGACGTCACATCCATCTTCTAGAAGCTTCTACGGAAGTGGCTTTGCCTTTAGTGAAGGGTACTAGGTGATATTTACGGTACCCTATTTTACAGTTACTATTACGGTATACTTTTACAATCGGAGGGCTTATGGGATTATACCAATTACGGTTATGGGACAGCCAAACGTATAACTTTATGTGAACTGGGTGTGGTACCGGCTGCACAGTATTCAGGTCACATCTCTGGCGCCGGGATGACTGCCGGAGAGGGGAGGGGAAGGTACAAGGTCCACTGACCGGCCCCGTTGGAGCGGTGGCTGCTTACGTCGGCATCAGACAGGCGGACGCCAGTCTTGTTGCGTGAGACTTGTCGCGCCATGAACGGAGGGGGAAGGGGGCTGCAATTTATGGGATCAAGATGCTCACAAACTAACTCTCTTACAAGTTTCAATTTTTAACATGGGGCCCTGTGGAGTGGACCGCCTTCAAACCGATTTGAGTACTCCAACTTCCTATATACATTCCCTATTCCCCCAGATGAAATGGGTGCAGTTCCGTCCCTGGCTACAAGAGCCTATTAAGGTTGGTTCTGCATGAAAAGGCTGCTAGTAGTGCATGTTTTAAGAAGCAAGATATGTTTAACTTGTTTCGGCCAGTTATGCTTACGGCATTGTCTTAGCTTAATTCGTTTTCCCGTTTGCTTTTTATTTCTTTTTTCTTGCACTTCAATGGAAAACGTTTATCAGTTGGAAAGACCGCCCAACCCTGAGAAATGTCCACAAATCGCGTGATGCCAGTCTCACTTGTCTCCTTTCCGGTTTTTAAGATAATGATCAAATTTAGAGAGCCCTTCATTCTACCTTTATTTACGCCGAGAACGGATTCGACCACATGATGGTGGATGTCAACAAATGACCTCCACCAAATCCCATGATCTAACCTACGACAGTCGGAGACGGCATAATGAGCCGCACGCGCCAGGCCAAGCAGCCGACCGAAGCCTGGTTCCCCCCCTCTCCCTCCACTACGCAGAGATTAGGTTACTCATGTCAATTGAAATTGGAGTTTAGGCTGTGATCTTGAGGATATGGATTGGCATATTCAACATGAAGCCGAATTATTGTGAACCTTAGCCTGCCCCGTCTCGGGGCGGGGGTCTTTTACCTCTTCCCTTCCCGTATGGGTTTTCCGCGACAGAGAAAGGGCGGCACGCAGCGCCGCGAAGTTTTTCAGTGCACTTTCCTGCATCTTTTTGCGTCTGATGTGAAGGCTTCAATCTCGGGTCATGTAAGGACATTGACCTAGCTCAGGTCAAAAAGGACAACCTCCAAAAATGTTTCAGGATCGATAACTCATATAAATGAAGAGATGTTGAAATGAAACTTGATTCGTGAGTACACTTAGGCAGTGCTTACGAAACGCATCTCTCGAAAAAAAAATTTGGGATCAGGTCAGTGACCTGAGATCATGGCCAATTCTGGACACATTTTCCTATTTTTGTTATATACATGTTCTACTAACTTGATTTTTTCCTTGATATGCATGCAGACATACGAGGAGAAGTTACTTTCCCAATCGTATGGACGTCAGTCGAGTGACCTGAGGTCAGGTCAAGACAAAGTGCACTAAGTAGGCAAAACCTATTTAGACACTTCTGTGGTATGACTTATTTCGAGTTTTCATGGCTTAAATAGTATCAAACTTGCATTGCACGACCTAAATTACCAAATAGTACCAACACTATGAATCATAGTCAAGGTCAAGATCATCCTAGGTCATTGTACTTTAACAGTTTCTAGATTGCTGTTAGGCTCATCACTAAAAGGAATGTTTACACCATATAAAGTGATTTAGGTCATGCCCAAAACGATACCATTCTGCGTACGTCTGGCAGTATTTATAATATACCAAACGTCACATCGCAGTACTTTGCCAACAGACACGGGTGCTTCTGTCACTCCTAGTGGTGGCACCAGGGTACTTCGCCAACGCCGATGCCACTAACTCCCACAGGTACTTTGCGTAGTACCCTATATATTCCGGTGCCCAAAATGATACCTGATAGGGTACTTTTCATGTAAGGTACTCAGAGCAGTACCGATGCAGTTAGCTGAAGATACATCCAGTAGTACTGAAGGAGAGTCAGTTATGGACAAACACAGACGTCAGACAAACACAGACGTCTTACATCGGGCATCCCGGCCAAACGCAAATCATCAGCGGATGTTCCGAGCACACATAACAAGAAACAAAGTCATGCACGAAACGCCACCAAACAGAACTGGTCACAAGCAACACATGTGCACGATTTTCTCCTAAAGTTGGAGGTATTTGTGACACACTGTTGGCATACCTGCTGGTGGTAGACAGTTGCAATGGTCGTTGGGAAAGTTCGCTCATGTATCCATAGATCCATGTTGGTCGTCAGTGTTTACTCCAAATCAGAGAGGACATGTAATTGCTGGGCGACTTTATCATTTCAGCGATGGACACACTAAGAGAAAACGAACCACATATTATCCTCATAGCCTTCCAGTCCCAGCTAGGAAACACAAACGTTTCGCGCAATAAACACAGGACAATGCCGTTCACGAAAAAAAATCCTTAGCCCGTCCGATAACGCGTTAGCTATGCTGAAAGAACCCATTCGCACCATTCGAGACCGACTACCAATAAACAGTTAGTAGCTAGTTTCGAATCGTGTGAGTGTGTTCTTTGAGCATAGCTAATTCGCTATGGGGGCAGGCTAAGCGTCCTTCTGCGGACGGAAGTGCCCGGTATTCAGCCTTCTCCACCGAAGAGGGTGCCTCGCTATACCAGGCGACTGCTGCCATTGCTGGCACGGGCACGCAGTGAAGCACCATCCAGCGGCATGGCCCGGATTCGATCCGGGAGGGGCGAAGGTCCGTACACCCATCCTGTACACATGTGGGACATGTGGCCCGTACACCCATGGGAGGGGCTCCTTCGCCTCAGTACCGGTTCGTGCGTACGTTCGTAAAACTGGGGTCCAGATCGAAACATATGTTGACAGGGTAAGAGGGGTATTCGTCACGAAGATTGCACGACATAGAATACTGGTGGCTCTTGCCATCAGCAGTGGTTCCATTCATCCATTCATTTTATCGTTCCGTACAAGAACTTAGCCCCAGAAGCAAAAAATGTAATTGAGAATCTTTAATTATCACAACCCAAGAGATGGACATAGTATAATTGCTATTGTAGATATTCGTGTGTTCGTGTTAGTGATGGTATGCATTCTTAGTATCTGCTTTACCTTGGCCGTCGACAATTTCTAAATGTCGAACACAAATTTAACCTAGCACCGCATACAAAGCCGTTTAAAAGCAACACTATTGCAATTTAGGACCTACACTCATAGTGAAGGCGGGGGAAAATATAAACCTGAAAGTCGTATTTCTAGCTGGTGAGAGACGGAAAGATTGGCGGTGAATGTCGAAGGCTGTGCATAGTTGCTATGCGCATGGAATTAACAGACGGGCCGTGAAATTCATGATATCTAGACTTCCGAAGTTAAAGTCGCCGCGAACACACGATAGGTACGCGTAAACAAGACCACGTTTTTCGCCGTCCTGCTGTGGTGCCAGTCGTTTTATTCTGTCCTGGCCTGGCTTAACATGAGACAATAGAAGCCAATGTGAAGCCTCATGAACTGACCAGTGTCATTTAGAGTAAACTTACATCCGCAAGGTCAAGTCTGGAAAACATCAAGACAGGGAGCTGGTTTTGCAATCCGCCCGTGGTGGGACATGTGGTCGAATCTCACAATGTGTGGATGTTGGACCGTGCTTTTCCCCATAACCCTTGCATGGAAGATTCGTCTCGAACGCGTCTTTCTTGAAAAATTTGTCGCTCTATTTTCAATGTCCTTAAGCCCATATTTGTGACAAAATTGAAGAATGCTGATGGCGAACTACATAGCTGTACGGCGTTCGTCGCTTTTTAAATACTGTCGCACGGTGACCCTAACAATAGTGGAATTGAGAAGCCGCAGAACATGAGGGTACCTCAGGCCAATTGCGACTACTTGTCACCCCACTCGACCCCTTCTTATTTTGTAGAAAATATATTTCCTTAAAGGAGACAGCTTCGCGTCCGCAGGCCGGCACAAAGAAAGCGCAGCCTTTCGCCATTCATTACCTGCATACACCGCTGTTTCATTCACAGAGAGCAGCAATACGCCATTCATAAAGGCTACCACTGTGTGATTCACAACAGCAGACATAATTCCATTAGCAACACCTGCCACTAAGCCACTCAACAACAGCAGCAACGCTCCATTGAGACTTTCGCTCACAGTCCGTGGAAGTCACTAAAGCGAGGCGTTCCCCACCCTCTCCTCCCTTCCCCATAACCGTCGTGAGGCGCGTCGCTTGCCGTGCTGAACTGGCATTTAACACGCGCACTGGAGGGGGGGCGAAATCCGCCCACCCCTCCGGTTTTTCGTAAATAACTGCAGATTTTAACTGTTGATATACGCGATTTTCGGCATACCTGCTTAGAAATGACCGGCGCGTCGTTTAAAGCAGGAAAAATGGAAATCGGCCGAAACGTTTTGAAGTTAGGAGCCGCAAAAGTCACAAAAAAATTATAGCGCCAGACCACAAAAATCGGCGCTGATGCGCTTCCCGTATATTCGTAAAAGGGAAGTGTTCTTGGCAACACTAGCGACTTGTTTGATGTATATTGATATGCTATATAGTTTCAAGATCATGTTAGGTCACCGAGGTCAAGTCAGGTCAAGTTCATGACAGGTTAATGGAACCAAACTTGATCAACTGGAATGTTGTCATAAATGCACTACTGTTTGTCATTTGTACTGTTTGTCATTGCGTTTCCATACTATATTCATGTACTTCACTCCTTTCTTCACGAAGCCGATTGCTCCGAGCTGCCCGACGGAGCAGTCGGGTGGGCGGCCCGTTTTCGGTAACTGGAACAGGTAACGGACCTGATAAAGTGGTGCTATATGGGTGACCTGAGGTTAAATGCTGGGTCCAGCATCTGCATTGCATCATTAGTAATGTCCAAAACATCATTGATGCCCATTTTGGAGTATTTAAATACAATCACAGCGATCCATAACGATGACAAGCCAAGCCACGCAATACTATAAAATTTTGCAAATTTGACCTCATTTGACCTTGAAGATATTGTCCTAAGATCATGACATTTGCACACAACAGAGACCACTGCCGTACCCATCTACCCTGCAAATTTCGTTCCTCTAGCTTCACTAGGAGCCGAGATCTTAGGGGGGGCGGAATCCGCCCCCCCCCCCCCTCCAGTGCGCGTAATTTTCAGATGCCCTCCAGGGCGCGTGTTAACAAAGAGTGGAGGACCGGGCGCCGTCTCACCTGCCGCCTCCGTGTCCTACCAAGGGTCTGCACGCGCACACTATAAACCACCTGAAGATCAGCAGCACAGCGCCACTTCCGGCCGAGAGGTGGGGGAGGGGCACACACGTGCGTGGGGGAGGGCGCAACCGGTGCTGAGCGCGTGCGGTATTGATCGACTGCAGACGACATGGCGTGCCCGGAGACAGCTGATACTGTTGTACTGCTACACTGCTGTACGGCTCTGCGACGGCTCGCACGAGCCTTGCTCGCGATCGTCTAACCGTTGCGGACCGAGACCGTCCCGCGTGACACCAGGTCGCCGGTCAACACCGGTGATGACGGCGGTGACCGAGGTAAAGGTCAGCGATCCGACCGGGAGCGACGGCAAAAATAGCGTCCCGACGTACGCGGTCGTTGATCACACTGGGCAGCGTCGGTCGTTGGTGACGTCTAACGCTCAACTCTTACGTCACAGTTGCAATCGCAACCATCCGGATCCATGCACTTCTTACAGACAGGGGAAATTGCACCAGTCAAGCGCTATTCTTAGCATTGCGCAATATTTTTAATCTCACCCCAGGGTCGTACAATTTTCCCTCAAAACTATCTTTCTCGTTGCGTTCCATGGCAACTGTCCGGGACGAGGCCTACAGTCGCTCTTCAGTACCGAAATTTCACAGTCAGGACCGTAACTACATACCCCACCACTCTTCTCTGGAATAAAGCACATCCACTTGGTCTTGAAGAACGGGCAACCCTGACAATTTACTCTTTTCCAGCGTGTGCTATCTATTGATGTTTACTTTGCCAGCGAGAACGATCTATTGAAGGTTCCCTTGCCAGCAGGGACGATCTATTCATGGTACCTCTGACACCAGGTACGATCTACTGATGGTTCCTTTGCCAGCAGGTACGATCTATTGTGATCTTTGCCAGCAAGTACGATCTATTGATGGTTCCTTTACCAGCAAGTACGATCTATTGATGGTTCCTTTGACAGCACGTACGATCTATTGGTGGTTCCTTTGCCAGCAGGTACGATCTAGTGATGGTTCCTTTGCCAGCAGGTACGATCTAGTGATGTTTCCCTTGCCAGCAGAATATGATCTATTGATGATTTCTTCGCCAGCAGGTACAATCTATTGAAGGTTCCCTTGCCAGCAGGTACGATATATTGATGGTTCCTTTGCCAGCAGGTACGATCTATTGATGGTTCCTCTGACACCAGGTACGATCTACTGATGGTTCCTTTGCCAGCAGGTACGATCTATTGATGATTCCTTTGCCAGCAAGTACGATCTATTGATGGTTCCTTTGCCAGCACGTACGATCTATTGATGATTCCTTTGCCAGCAAGTACGATCTATTGATGGTTCCTTTACCAGCAAGTACGATCTATTGATGGTTCCTTTGCCAGCACGTACGATCTATTGGTGGTTCCTTTGCCAGCAGGTACGATCTAGTGATGGTTCCTTTGCCAGCAGGTACGATCTAGTGATGTTCCCCTTGCCAGCAGAATATTATCTATTGATGATTTCTTCTCCAGCAGGTACAATCTATTGATGGTTTCTTGCCAGCAGGTACGATCTATTGATGATTTCTTCGCCAGCAGGTACGATCTATTGATGGTTTCTTGCCAGCAGGTACGATATATTGATGGTTTCTTGCCAGCAGGTACGATATATTGATGGTTTCTTGCCAGCAGGTACGATATATTGATGGTTCCATTGTCAGCAAGTGCGATATATTGATGTTTCCCTTGCCAGCAGGTACGATATATTGATGTTTCCCTTGCCAGCAGGTACGATATATTGATGTCTCCCTTGCCAGTAGGTACGATATATTGATGTTTCCCTTGCCAGCAGGTACGATATATTGATGTTTCCCTTGCCAGCATGTACGATATATTGATGGTTCCATTGTCAGCAGGTACGATATATTGATGTTTCCCTTGCCAGCAGGTACGATATATTGATGTTCCCCTTGCCAGCGGGTACGATATATTGAAAGTTCCTTTGCCAGCAGGTACGATGCATTGATGTTTCCCTTGCCAGCAGAATATGATCTATTGATGATTTCTTCGCCAGCAGGTACAATCTAGTGATGGTTCCCTTGCCAGCAGGTACGATCTATTGATGGTTCCATTGTCAGCGAGTGTGCAAATACCCTTCCCTGCGAGTGGGCGAGCACCCCCCCCCACACACACACCTTTCCGCTTCACTCTTTGTCAGCGAATTCTACTTTTGCAGCGGCATTCTCATCATCCTCTTACACAGTAAATAATCTCCAAGCTCACACCTCATCAGCCCGATTGGTAATGCCTGCAAAACACTCACACTGAGGACAAACTATACCCTGGATGGCAGCTATACGCATGTAAAAATATTCGACGATGAGGAGTCCATCTTCAACGATGTGATGATTCAATAACATATGACTCCCCAAGTGACACCTGTATTGGAAATGGTAAGGTAATAAAACATGTCATGGCTGTCGACTCTTTTTCGAGATCCATGAAATGACTGCCTTTACGTGGCAGGTGGCTCCCCATGCTGAAGCCTATTCCAGGCAACTTGTTTTGAAGTCTTGGCACCAACTGAAGCAGTGGTGTTGCTTAGTTTGTGGGCCAGTTATTGTCATTTGACTCCTTTTCCGGCTGTGTAATTCACGCATGGGACTCGTGTTTTGGATGAAGTGTGTCTGGGAGTCATCTCCACTTCCCACCGTGACACCGTGACACCGTGACACCGTGACACCGTGACACCGTGACACCGTAATACCATGACACCGTGACACCATGTCGTCGCATTGTCAGTGTCACCGCTGGCAGTGTCCTGACTGTGAGCTGACATTCAGGACAGGAACTGACAGCCACGACCGCGAACTGTGAGCCGAACGTTTTGTGCCTATGTGCGGAGAAACTGCGCATTTGGTGGCGAAAAGAGCACTGTTTATTGCAGGATCGCATGGGCAGAGGCGCAGCCAAGGGGCGCCGGAGCCCCCCCCCCTTGCAACCGAAAATACACTACATCAAAGAAGAAATTTTATGATTTTCACTAAAAATAAACGAAAATTGTCGGCGCGTGAGGCGCACCGAAAACGTTATCTGTTCCATGACCTATGTTTTTGGTCGACCACCTTAAAAATCCTGACTGCACCACCGCACATGGGCGCATGGGCAGACGGTACAAGTGCGTTCCCACAATGCATCCTCGGCGTCCTGCACACGCTGCCACATCGATGTCCTGCGCTACTGCTGCGATCTGGAAGAAGACGCCACAAATCCGGCGGTGTGGCGGTGAGGTCATCAGGAGGCTAAACAGTAGCACGGCTGGGAGATTATCCTGATTATCCTGGTGCCACCAGTTGGCACCAGTTGTAGAACTTGTGAAGCTCGATTGTGCAATTGGTGGCGTGGAGGTAGGAACACCGCTGTCGGTTAGGCAGGAGGCACACATATTAGGTTGTCATAGACTCATATTTGTATCTCAGCTGTTATATCATGGTTAAATATATGATCATTATCAACCACTCGAATGTCTATTTTATGAAGAAAATAATCCGTGTATCTTAATTAGTGGCACAGCCAGGTCTTTCTTATACGGGGCCGGCGAAAGAATCATGAAGACTGCTTTCAACGCGCGAAGCCCGCCGAAGATTTCTGGTTTGGCGTAGTGCAAATCACGAGGCACGGGGCCGGCCCCTTAGGGTGCGACTCTAATCCTAAGGTGTAGAGTTTCTGACCGGTAATGGCACCCACTGAAACTGAAATTCCCTTCTACAAAGTCATTCCATCTCCTCGTTTCACGCCAATGCGGGAACACTTTATGCCATTATTATGGTTCCATGGTTTTTTGTTTGTTTTTGTTTGCCACACCCATGCAGCAAACAGAGACGTCCTGCAGAGGAACCCTACTACTTATATGTGTTCCATTGTAACATGGCACGTCATACGATGACCTTTGATGTGAGATAAAGTACCTGGAATGTACAATTTCAGAAGAGATTACTCTGACCACCGATAATCGTTCCACATAGAGTTTAACCCGCGCACGTCCGGGGGGGGGGGAAGATATCTGCCCCCCCCCCCTGCGGTTTTTCCTACTTTTCCGCCATACTAATCGGGATAGCAAGGCCAAACCTCGCATGGCTGCTCATTGATCTTTTCCGCATGTCCTCAGAAATTTTTGACCCTGGGTCATCTCAAGTCAGGTCACCAGGTCATGCGAAGTGACCCAACATCCCTCGGAGTTCTAAGTGGCATCACTCCCACAATAATTGGGCGATTGATTTCAAACTTATATCACGTCATGATCTTATCAAGGACTATAATATGTATATCACGTTTTTTTTGTAGCATTGACCTGAGGTCAGGTCGCGGCCATGGCTTCCCCATTATAGGCCTATGGTAAAATATACAAATGTTTCCTGGTTACATATTTGCTCTCGGAATCACCTCCAACGGTTATGGCGTGTAGCTCAAAGCTATTCTCAATGTCCCCGCTGACATTTTTCCTCGGTGACCTCACCAAGGTCAGCTGAGGTTACCTGGAATCACTAGCACATTTCTGCGCATTATATCGCACTGCATTGAGCTAGAAGGCTGAAATTACCATCATTGTGCTTGTATCGCCAAGACGTGTCGATTGATATATTACATGACCTCCCTAGTCTACTCCATGACCTTGACCTGAGGTCATAGTTTCGGTGACCCATCTGTTGACCTAACCTTAAATTACACAGCGTATGTCGATAGCACATTTGAAGGGTTGTCGAATAGCGTTTGCAGTTTATTTCTATCTGTTACAGGTCCTGAGATATGTGCCAATATCTGAGGGTGCCACCCGATCTGGTCGAATTTGACATATGATGACCCAGTGACCTAAATATTGAACTGAGCGAGAAAATGACCGAACTACTTTCGATAGAGCTTGTCACCAGCTATCCAACGCCGTTTTCCGTTTGTCGCTACCTAGCATAGTTCTGGAGATCTTAGGGGGGGGCAGACATCTGCCCCCCCCCCGGACATGCGAAGTTGGCGCGGACCGCCGGACGTGCGAGTGTTAAGGATGCGAGGTAGTTAACCTAATTTGCGTTGGCAAGAACATACTTTGTTTGGAATTGTATCCACCTACCTGAGGATACAATTTCACCTATTAGGCAAAACAATTTTCATGATAGAATAATCAAAATATAATAAAATAGGAGACAGCTCGAGTCGCCGAGTGCATATACGGATGTGTCACGTGACATATGTCACGTGACAGTTGGTTGCGCAGCTCCTCTATAGCTGGCGGTGCTGCATTACCAGAAGGGGTGGGGACGGCAGACAGCACTACTAATGATTTATTTTCGGCCTGGTAGCAGTATCCATGGTAATTCCATTGACGTATCAGCACCGGAGACCCATAGAGGCGCCGCGGTACTCCAACTCTATGTGGATGGCGGTCACACCAACTCTATGTGGATGGCGGTCACACCAGCTCTATGTGGATGATGGCCACACCAGCTCTATGTGGATGATGGCCACACCAGCTCTATGTGGATGGCGGTCACACCAGTTCCATGTGGATGATGGCTACACCAACTCTATGTGGATGATGGCCACACCAGCTCTATGTGGATGGCGGTCACACCAGTTCTATGTGGATGATGGCCACACCAACTCTATGTGGATGGCGGTCACACCAGTTCTATGTGGATGACGGACACACCAGCTCTATGTGGATGGCGGTCACACCAGTTCTATGTGGATGGCGGACACACCAGTTCTATGTGGATGACGGACACACCAGCTCTATGTGGATGACGGACACGTCAGCTATATGTGGATGACGGACACGTCAGCTATATGTGGATGACGGACACGCCAGCTATATGTGGATGACGGACACGTCAGCTATATGTGGATGACGGACACGCCAGCTATATGTGGATGACGGACACGTCAGCTATATGTGGATGATGGCCACACCAGCTCTATGTGGATGATGGCCACTCCAGCTGTATGTGGATGACGGACACCCCAGCTCTATGTGGATGACGGACACGCCACCACCGGTGCGTCCGCTTCGGTTTCTTCTCATCCAAGCATCAGGAGAGTCACACCATTCATGTTGCTCAATGTCCACGTCTAGGTGAAGCAGATGACGTCCAGCTGCTTCGACGGTAGCACTATGCTGGCGGCGTTCAGATGCCTTGTGAGCGAGCGGACATTAAGGTGCGCTATCTCGGGCCGAGATGATGTGGCGGGAGTGCTGATATTTCTGGCTTGTCGTGTTTGGCGTAGCATTGCTGGCGGAGTCCAGCTACCGCCAGGAGAGCGCCGAGAGCAGCGAGGAACACACTTGCGGAAGGAACAGCACAGCATAGGACGAAATTCAGTTGCGAATTACCATGCAGATTTCTCGTTGACGTGCCATTATAGTAGCTGTTTATAACTACTACGCTGTAGTAATTTCCCGTCATGCGCCATCGGGTGTGGGGGGGGGGTTGCAGCGCCGGCAGTCGCCCCCCCCCCCCTCTGCCGTGAGACTGGGGGGGGGGGCGCCCCCTGAAATTTGAGGAGGCCCCTATCCGGAAATTGGCAGGAAAAAAGGTGGGCAAGGAGGCCGACGAGACAGAAGATCATGTTGTCAAGGAGGCCCCAAGACTGGCAACGAGGCTCCCGGAAAATATAATCAGGTCCCTATAAGAGACGTAGGACAGTGATTGGGAGGAGGCCTCCAAGACGAAAAGGATGCCACCGAGACGGGCAAGAAGCCACCCAGGTTAGACAAGAAGGCTTTCGATGGGTGGCAGGATATTCTTAATTTGGAAAACGAGGCCCCTACAATAGAAAATACGCAATGATAGGAGAGATTTCTCTGGACGCAAGAGGGAGCCCAAGATGGGTAAGGTCTCCGCAGGAATGAGAGAAGGCCACTGAGAGTAGCCAAATGAGGTCCATGTTTTGGAATAGGTACCCTAGAAGAGAAGATTTGGGACTATGACACAAAAACACCCTGCTAAGAGGATAACGAGGCTCCAAACACAGGTGAGGAGGCCTACAAGACGTGAGAGGAGGCCCCTAATTTGACAAAGGAGTCACCTAAGAGAGGATAGAAGGTCCCAGAAATCAAGGGAGTGCCAAAAATTGGCACGGAGGCCCCAAGGATTGCAAAGGAGGCCTCAATACGGGAAGGGAGGGCCAAGAAAATGAGAGGAGGTCCTAAGACGAAAGAGAAAGCCAGTGGATATGAGATGAGGTTTCGGACACACAAAAGCCGGCCCAAAAACGGGTAAGGTTCCACCAAGATAGAAAAGGATGATGCAGAAACGTGGCAGGAGGCACCTAATTCGGAAGAGGACGACACAAGATTGGAAATGAGACCCCATGATGAATGAGGAGGCCCCTAAAATAGGATAGAAATGCCATTAGATAAGAGAGATGGCTCCCAGGCGACAAAGACGGCTCCAAGACGGGTAAGAAGGTCCCAAGGAAATGACAACGCAACTGAGATAGGAAAGGTTGCTTGTAATTTGGAAGTGGAGGCACCTGGGAGAGAAGAAAAGTCCACCAGGAGATAAGAGGCCACTCTTAAAATGGGCAAAGATCGAATCAAAACGCAGAGCAGGAGGCCCCAAAGACGTGAGAGGAGGCTCCTAATTTGAAAATGTAGGCCTCTAGAAGAGAAAAGGAGGCCCTGCCGGACACGAGAGGAGTCCCTCAAGACCGAGTAGGAGGTCTCCAGGACCGAATGAGGCCCCAAAGACCAGAAGGAGTTCCCAGGAAATGAGAGGAAGCCCTTAAGATGGGAGCGGTCGCAGGTATGGAAGGAGGTGAGGTTTCCCAAAATTGAAGATCCCCTCAAGACGGGTAAGGCTTTGCCAGGACAAAGGAGGAGGCCCACGAGGCGTGGCAGGAGGCCCATAATTTGGCAGAGAATGCCCCTGGAACATGAGAGGAAGCCTCATGCCATGTTAAAGGGGCCCCAGGATGTAGGAGGAGGCCCTCTAAGACGGGAGAGGAGGACCATTGAATATGGAGGAGGATAGGACACACGAGGAGACTTCCAAAACCGGTGAAGTGGCTCCAGGAAATGAAACGAGACCACTAAGACGCGAGAGGAGGACCCTAAGAAATGGTAGGAGTCGTGCCGGGGTACTTGAAAATCACGATATGGGCCCCAAAAGATCAGCCCGAGGCCCCTGAAAATCACGCTGGGCCTGGGGGTACCAAAAAGTCGCGTCGCGTCGCAGCCATTGAAAGTCACACTGGGGGCCCAAAAGGTCGCGCCGGGGCCCTAAAAGTTGCAGCTGCCCCCCAAAATCAATTATCAACCGGAATGTCACACTGCGGCCTCAAAAATCGGGTCAAAGTTCCCCAAAAACCCGTTGGACACTGGAAAAAAACGTGTCAAGGCACCGAAAAATAATCGCACCGTGAGACGGAATAATCGTACCGGGACCCAAAAATATCGCATAGGGACCTTTAAAAATAGAACTCGATCTCCAAAAAGTTCACACCGAGACTCGATCGAATCGACACCAGCACCGGAAAATTAAGAACAGGTCCGGAAGAAAATTCCCGGAGGCCTTTTATACTCCGAAAGGTGCCATCGGCTGAAAAAAAAACTCCTTCAGTGGCCGCAGTGGCATATCAAAGTGGAAAATGCCCCTCACTCCTAAGAGGGATAAGATCCCAAGAATCGTGCCGGGGCCCCCAAAAGTTGCGCTTGGGCCACCAAAATTCGCGTCGGTCAACCTAGGGGAATTCACGCAGGTGACTCCAAATAAATACGGCGGGCCCCCGAGGGCCCCCCGTATTTATTTATCGCTCCGAGGCCCGAAAATCTGCAACAGGAACCGCCAAGATCGCATTGGGGCCACAGCTAAATACAACACACCCAGCAAACTCGAACCGGTCCACCAAAACATCACGCCAGGGTCCCACAATTCCCATCGGTAGTCCCAAAAACTTGGTCTGTGCATCAAAAATTCACGTCGGGGCTCCCAAAATTGGCGTGTTGGGACCACATAAGCACAGTGTGACCACAACAATCGCATCGGTATCCGAAAAAACATAGCCGGAGTCCTCCAAAATAAGGAGGGATTCCAAAAAATTAATGTCCGGGTCAGAAAAATGGCTCTGGAGCACCGAACATATCATCAGATGCCTTCACAAATCGCGTACAACCCCGAAAAACATACCGGAGCTCGAACAATCGAGGTTAGATACAAAGTCATGACGACAGGGGCTCGAAAAATCAGGCCGGGATTCTGACTTTCAACAAAAATTCAGAACAGATCCACAAAATTGCGTTTAGCCCAGAAAACTGGCGTTGGTTCCCCGGAGCCACGAGCCTGGGCGCGATAAGTCGCGATGGGACCCATAAAAATCGCACCGAAGCCCCAAAATCGTACTGGCCCCCACAAATGTGCGTCAGAATCCCCAAATAAACACAGCGGGACCCTAAGAGCACAACGGGGGCCGAAAATGCAACTGGTCCTCCAAAGCGCACAGTCTCGCAAAAAGCCATAGGGCCTTAAAACATGCGTTGCAGCCCTTAGTAAACATAACGGGAGCTAAAAAAAATGCATCGGAAGCTCTCAAGGCACACAGGAGCCATGCGACCGCACAAGGGTCTGCAAAAGAGGCTGGGGCCGCAAAAAGTAACATGGTCCCAAAACGAACAAAAAGACCGGGTACTAAATAAACACATCGGGATCTTTGAAAACGCCCCGATACCTAAAAAAAAGCTGGGTGCACAAAAAAGGAACGAACCCTAAAACGAGCAGGCGTTTCGAAAATGTGCTGGGACCCTAACAAAAATGGATTGGAGCCCTAAGACACATCCGTAGACAAAGAAGGACAAAACGGGTCCAACAAAGAACACTGAGGCAGGGCCTCGGTTCGGTAGCCAATCTGGGAGCATATTTAGTCAAAGATATGATGTGCATCAAAGCTCATCGGGTATCCGCATTTCATAACCACCATAAAATGTGGGAAGTAGGGAACTAATTATCGAATTTAATTAATCGAATTTTCGCAGCGAACGCCCATACGAAGCATTCCATCACGTAAAATATGGCGCAAGTCTATCATGTGGCAGCAATTAACAAAACTTAGGAGGCCTAGGGTGTGCACGTGCACGAACGTTGGCGTCGTGGTGACCGGGCGCTACGAACTGGAATGTCTGAAATTGGGAAATTTTACATTTTAAAGTGATTTGTATAGATGTGATTTCAGCAGTGTGAGGTGACTTATCAAGGGATACCAAAAGAAAACATTCGAACAGGGTGGGGGAGTTAGGGTTGAAATCCGACGAATCAGAAACGATAGTGGTAGATTAGGCCCCTCCACAGGACAATTCAGTTAGTCACTACTTATTTTATTTAAAAAGGTCCCCTGTGACAAAATAGTGGTCGAAATCCGAGGACTTTTTTAATGGGGTAGGTGGACCCCCCCCAAATACGTTTGCCCCTCCCCTTGACGCAAATATAGGTACGCCACTGGTCTCCCAAAAATTTTCAGAAACATACGCCCATGGGGCAAAGCCAACATGGAGGGTGCAAATTCCCTCTCACAAGCATACAAAACAACACCGATGCCCCATATAAAATGGAAGGAATGATGTTTTAAATGCACTTTCTTCCTACAAACTTGTCTTCTGTGATTACAGCATGCATTATTAGAGCTTCCCAGCTTCAATACCTTCTCAGCGACGTCCTTTACAAAATGATATAGCACAGCGGAAACCATGGGCTTGGAATTTGAAGCTTTTGCATCATTTATGCATTGCCATTGTTGCATTGTTGCATTGCCATTTATGCATTGTTGTTCAATGCTTGTTCTTGCCGTGAATTTGCTCGCTGAATATTTATTACTTTAGCTTGTATGCCAGGTGTCTTGCAGCTAGCACCAAATGTTATACACAAATCAAGAAATCCCCAAAATGGCGATCAGAAAACCAATGGGAGACATCGCGGAGTTTCTGCCACCAGATGGCAGCCCAGGCGAGTGTGACACGAAAGGCAGCAAGCTGCGGCCCGCTAACGCTGGGAGTGTGTGTTGAAGGGTTGTTGATGCTGGTTTTTAATAGTTCGCGCTTAATATGTCAGAAACCATTTTATGGGATGGGTATTTGCTGCGTCCCTACATCCAGCGGAGCAGATGGGGATGAGTTCCCGGTTATGGAATCCGAGAAAAGGCATGGATTATTTTTTTTTTAAATCAAGAGAAGTCTCTTTCAAACGGACTAAGCACCCGTGTAGGTATCCATGTGCGGCACATTTCGAAGAGTCTGATTGTGTTGCTGAGATGTGGCGTGATGAGTATTTCTAGATAAACATGAAATATGCTGATGTTTGCTTACCGATTGCCGACGATCTTCCTCATTTACTGTGTTTGGATGCCTTACGGTCGGAGCAGTGTCTGGGATGGCACTTGCTCCCCCTCCCCCGTGTTGGATGTGCCCTTCCAATAATACCCCCCACCCCCAGTCCATTTGGGCCTGGCCATTGCCTTCAAGTATTGTGTCCTAATATTTTTCAGAAACCTACACATATGCTAGGCAGCTACCAGGGGCATTGTTGTGCATACCTTAAGAATGCATCTACCCCAGGGGCGGATACAGGAGAGCACTGGGGTATGCCCCCATTGAAAGATGGCGCCCATCTGACCGGAATACCTGTCTGGGAAGGCTAGAGTGCACACGACCCCCCTCGGTCAATTTTCAGCCGAAGACGCTCCTCTGAGAGGAAATGCGCCCTCTTGAGGGTAAACGGTGTCATTTTCAGTACGGTCGAATGCATACATCCCTCCTCTCAACATACATTCAGGCAAGTGCGCACCTCCAGGGACTTTCGCAGCGGCGGCCCTCCGAGGAAATGTCCCCCCCCCAAAGACGGGTGTCCCCATGGAAATTTCTGGATCCGACTCTGACCTGTCCGTGTGCGCAATGTTGAGATCCCCAAGCCGAAGCTAAGTCTGGAAAGTTCATACTACATGCACAGTGGTGGTAGCCTCAAATATAAAATTTGATAACTTGGTTGAGAAATTGCACCCAGGCAGGAACAATTTTGTAAGTTGGTATACCTTGCTTCCGGACACCTAATATTCCTCTTCCACCTTTGCCCATGACAACAAAAAAGCAGATGGTAAGCCAAAAATATATGCTGCATACATGATGGAATGGAATAAGAGATCAACCAGTAAACGATATCATGCATAATGTACGAAACATCACACCAACCGCTGAGGACATCAGGTACACAATTCAGATCACATCACCGAATATACAGGTATCATTTGCGTCGGATCCAAGAGGCAAGGGGGCCACGCCCACCCAGCATGCAAAGGGCGTGGGCATGACACATGGACATTCCTTGACCTTTTGAGCCCCTAGCGTGATTTGCAGGGACCCGGCCCGTCTTTGGGGCCACCATCGTCATTTTCAAGGACCACCACATTACTTTTTGGAGGCCCCGCATGATTTTCAGGGTCCCGGCGAGAACATTTAAGGCTCCCATCATGATTTTCAGGTGCTCCGGTGCGACTTTGTGGGGGCCCAGCGTCATTTTTAGGGTCAATCGGCTCGACCTTTTGACCCCCAGCGTGATTTATGGGGGCCCGCCCAGTCTTTGGGTCCCTCAGCTTCATTCTCGATGACCACCGCACGATTTCGTGGCCCCCAGCGTGATTTTAATGGTGCCCGGCGCGTATTTTTGGGGCCCAATGGTACGGGCCCCGGTCCCACTTTTTGTCAACCCCATGGTCATTTTTTGGAGCCATGAAGCGATTTCTTGGTCCGCAATGTAATTTCCAGGGGCCTCGTCGCAATTTTGGGGGCCCCAGAGTAATTTCCAGGTGTCCCTGCGCAACTTCTTGGGCCCCCAATGCGACTTTTTATTGGGTTCCGGTACGATCCTTGGGGGCGACAGCGCGATTTTTAGGCGGTCCGGCGCAATTTTTCCGAACTTCGGCGATATTCTTGGGGGCCCCAACAATCTCTCAGGGATTGTGGGACAAAGGAGCGCTGTCCCCTTTGTCCCTCCTTCGGTAGGCCACCGGCTCTACCCAGACACCGAAATTACTTATATGCGGAACCAGGAACTCAGCTCCGAACTCACCAACACCAAGTAATTAGTCATAGGAAACTTCTTCCACTCCAACCTCCCGCTCTTCACAAGCGAAAGGCATGGACGCGGCTATTGCGGCGGGCAATGGATGTCCTATCCGCATGTGTCGCCGCTCTGGCGGCTGCGTCTGGAAGCTTTCGCGCGTTGTCTCCCATTCAATCCACTTCTCGTTGTCGCCTTCGCGAAATTTTCGTCCTAGGGTCGTTTAAGTTTGCTTATGACATCAAGCTGGTGGGAATGACTAACAGTAGTGATGAATCTAGCTATATTCAGTTAGACTTGGTGGACATATTATTGTGTTGATCAATGGGAGAGAGAGAGAGAGAGAGAGAGAGAGAGAGAGAGAGAATATATATATATATATATATATATATATATATATATATATATATATATATATATATAAGATATGCTTAGCACCAGCCTCGCCAGCTCGCTGCAATCTAGAGGCCAGCGGGAAGATTCTTCTGGTCGAGAAAGCAGAAATTGGTTGGTTTTGTCGCCGAGGTATTTATCCACACATTACTTATTTATACCCTGGTATGGCTCAGTTCTCAGCGAAAAAAAATTGTTCTTGCGTTTTGCGTAAATGATGCACCATGCCAAAAACCACTGGCGGATCTAGCCCACTGGTTTGGGGAGGGGGGCAACTTTCGGTTTTCGGCGTCCCCCCCTCCCCATCCCCCAGTGGCGTACTTAGGAACTGCATGAGGGGAGGGGTCGAAGGGATTTGGAGGGTGTCCATTCTCCCACTATTTTTTGTTAAAAGCATCGGATTTCTACCACTATTTGTCAAAGAGACACATTTTTTACAATAATAATTAATGACAACATAATTTCCTGTGCAGGGGCCCCAGCCTACCTCCACCGCTTCTAAGTTACGGGATTTGTGTTCTTGTTTACCAAAACGTCCACATTCACGTTCAACGTCTTGTACCACGTCAACGTTCGTGCACGTGTACACACTGGCAGATCTGATTTTGTCAACTCTTGCTGTAAGCAGAACTTGAGTAGCATAGAACCATCGATGTGTGTCAGAATGTTTTGTTTAATTATGTATTTGTGATTGTTTTAATTATGTATTTGTGAATGTATTTGTAATAATTAATTATGCTACCATATTGGCTTCCAAACAATTATACAAAATACTATTAAAATTGGGGATTCTTTCATCCAGACGATATTTTTTTAACCTCGGCAAAGGTTACTGCATTTTAATTCAGTTTACTTCTGTTGGTTTCGGGGGTGGGGGGCAAAATACACTATGCCCCCCCTTTAAGCGCTTCGGGGGGCCATGGCCGGAATCGCCCCTCCCTGGATCCGCTAGTGCCAGGAACAAACAAGACATGAATATGAAATCATGTTTCCCATTCTGGAACCATACTAAGAGCCTAAAAACAATAGGAGGCCCTAACACAGTGGAGGCCTCCTTCCGGGGGAGCAGGACGCCCCATTTCTACATTGCCCCCCCTGGAAGAATTTCGTGGCGACGCCACTGTGCATAATGTACCATATAAACTCTGCTCTCTCTCTCTCTCTCTCTCTCTCTCTCTCTCTCTCTCTCTCTCTCTCTCTTTCTCTCTTTTTTTTTTTTCTCTCTCTCTCTCTCTCTCTCTCTCTCTCTCTCTCTCTCTCTCTCTCTCTCTCTCTCTCTCTCTCTCTCTCTCTCTCTCTCTCTCTCTCTCTCTCGTTCTCTCGCTCTCTTGCTCTCTCTCGCCACTTGATGTGCATACTGCCACGTCACGGACATTTGAAGCTCGCCCTACGGACACGTCAGAACAAACCACGCAGCCAGTCAAGACACTACATCATCAGCCGTGTCCGACGAAACCTGGAGCCCAGAAACCTGGTGGTGATGGAAATCTTCAAGCCTCTGAAAAATCCCATTACATATGCTGTTTTATAAATAAATTTACTAGAGTTCAAACGGACGTTTTTCGTGCAACATTTGTAGCATATTTTGCAGTTTAGTTTTGCAGATGTGATGCAGTTGCAATGTAGCTGCTTGGTACCCCACCAGAAGAAGCAAATCACTCCAAGTGGGGTGTAAGTACTCCTAGTTTGTGAACCGCTGCCTTATGCTTTCTCGCCATTCTCCACCTTGCTCGCGCTGCCGGCGGTGGCTGCGAAAGGTGGCCGCTTTCGAGTGCTGGGTTTCGCACGGACAACTCGTTGCACGACTCGCCTCGACACCGGCGCACGCGGCGCTGTCACGTGGCATCGCGGGTCAGCGACACGACCGTGCACCGCCGACTGGACGGACGGCCGACGCCACGTGATGTCGCCCGCCCACGATCGTCGACGTCACCGTCGGCGGCCGGCCGTCGACGGGCGCGGGCGGTAGGCGACGCAGTTGCGGCGGCGGCCGCCGGGCGGCGTCGCGGTCGCCGCCGCCCCCGCACACCTGACAGGTACGCCCGAGCCGGCTCGCCGGCGGCCAGTCGCCCCGTGCGCCGTGCAGCGTCGGTCGTCGCCGCCTCTCGTGGCCGCTCGCCGCGCACGTGCCGGCCCAGCGCCGAGGAGGGTGCCCGTGCCGCGGCCGGAGGCGGTCGCTGTGTGGAGGTGGATGTGGTGCAGAGTGACGCACGCCTGCTGGCCTGGGAGCTCTGAGGATGACAGTGGACCGCAGGTGAGTGCACGTGATCTTGTCGCCGAACGTGTGTCGGGCGGCGACGCACCGGAGACAATTCATGTGTTCGACATCGCACGTGCAGAAACGTGTGAGGCACAAGCATGCCATTCCAGAAGCTGCATGTTTCTTTACATTTCCATTGAAAACCGTTTTGCTGTATCTGCGAGAGGTGTCGCGACACCAGCCCTCATCCCCTCTCTACGGATGGAGTACAGCCTAATTTGAAACAGCAACTACAGATGCCTGCCAATCTAGCGAAACGGCTGGTGTTCAGGTGCCAAGCTAAAACAACGAAAATCCCCTTTGAATGAAGATGATTATTCTCTTCATATGCATTCAAGAGAAGAATCGTGTACATTATTTCATATGCAATTCCATGCAGATGTAAAACCAGGTGAAAAAAGGTCAGATTGCTCGGGGTTTTGTCATCTTATGCCATTGGCTGGCCACATAATATCATGCTATGACATGTAACATGTCCTATTCTCATTTTCGGCATGTGAAATTGGCTTAATTTAAATTTTTCCCTACTCTGCGATAAACAAATGCGAAACATGGCCTGACCTCAGGTAGTAACCTTCACCTTAATTAAAATTTCGAGATAGCAGGGTCGTCGGTCTCAATGAAGGAACAACCTGATATGAGTTCTGTGTTGATATGCGATAACTACTCCGAATGTCTCCTTTTAAGATTTTGGGATATTATTTCCACCCGTCGCAGAACAATGAATGTGGAAGACCTTGACGTGCAATTTATGCGAGGTGTGTGAGACAACGATGTACAAGAAGATATTGGAAGTTCGGCGTAACTGAGTCTATTCATTCGGTCGCTCTCTTGAAAAAAAAAACCTGGGGGCTCTGGAGCACGCCCACCCTTCCCCTTGGCCCGGCGATGGTTCTATTTATGCAACGCTAATAGTAATATATTTGAAACTTACGATAGTTATTTTAATTAATTCATGTATCATAGCAATAATAGCTATGTGATGTTTGTGCGAGCGTGCGTGCGTGGGCGCGTGATTGTGTATATGCAAAACGCTGTTTTATGTCTTTGGATTATGCTTACCCATTCCTATCAATTTCGATGGGTTTCTCTCTCACACTCGCGTTGCTTCCTTGGTCGACTGTCGTGTTGTTGGAAGTGGCCAGGAAAATTGTGTCCCCAATATGCGCCAAGCGCGGATATCTACTGTCCACAGGAGGCCTCCAGTAGCGCCTCCAAGCGGGATATCTTGGAAACTGGCATACATGAAGACGTCACAACACAAGCGGCCTTTGTGCAGCGCACGCTTATGTGAAGTGCCACATGTAGCTTAAAGTGACACATAGCTCGTCACAAACATAGCTACATGTGCACATGCACATAGCTACACACGAGCTACATGTGACACATGCCACATGTAGCTCGTCCGTCAAACATAATAGAGACAGATCAACCATGAATCCATCAATGCAGAACCCAGTTCCTTTTCATTAGTTTTTGTCCCGTCATTTTGGAAGTTAAGTCACTGAAAATGTACGTAACAGATAATCGTAGAACTGCTTTTCAAGTGATGTAATTGTATATTAAATGATGTGCTTCACATCCACACGCCATTTCATTTGAAAGATAGACTTATAGGCTACATTAATACATACAGTAGTAGGATATCGGGAACACTTCACCTCCGTCACTTTTGGCTTAAAGGTGCCTACCTAGAAACAGCATGTACACAGGGCTATTCGGAAGCATGGTTTCCTCCCATCTGTAAGCGGGTGGTTGGGCACCCATATTGATTTCGGGCTCATATGTGTTGGTAGCATATTTTGTTCGTGTATGGTGCCTGGCAGGATGCAGTTTCGCCGTAATCAGTGGTGGCATCTCAAGGAATATCACATGCTCTGGTCAGGTGGGGAAAATCCTCTTATCCTCCTCTTAGGCTTTTCCGCAATGGCTATGACAGAAACTGGCCAGAGATATACACTTTCGGATATGTGGAAACCAGTACCAGGTGCGGAATTTGTATAACATGATTAGGGAAGGTGCCTCAAGCAATCTAATATCAATTTGGTATATTTTGCGCCAATAGGCCATAGGGTTAAGAGCGTAATTGATTCGGGCTGGCGGGGGCTAGGGGAGGTTGCTCGAGGCCCACAAAATATACATGGAAAGTTCCACCTTTGAGCAATACCAAGCAACATGGGCTCCGAAACTGCAAAACTGTACAAGGGATATTCGCGGTTGTATGTGCATTATTTCCATGCATCGCCCATGGGCGTAGTGTTAGACTTTAAAATATCGAGGAATCTGTCCGTTTCGACATCAACAGTGGCGGAAATCATGCCAGGCACATTGGTTAACGTTTCAAATGTGAAAATCTGTCGGTAACTTTGGCGTTGGCGGCCCATGAAAGCTCACATGTTGGTTTCGTGTCCGACGGGTTGGACGGGGAGGGGGGGGGGGGCGGCACGCGGCTGGCTCGCCGGCTGCCCGCTGGACAAATGGCGGGTGAGTGCCAGAATATAGTTCCAAAATGGCAAATTAAGTACATTTGCAATTCATCAGTGTTAGTCACAATGAATTGGACATATGAAGGCAAGCTGACTGATAAAATAATTCTGGTAGCATATTCCATAGAGATAATGTCGCATAAATTGAAACTATATTGTTCGCGGATGTCCCAGTGATCATCCGGGCGCGCTTGACACAAATGTATATGTCGGAGTATCTTGAATATGATCAAGAACCCATCAGTTTTCTTCCTTTAGCTGGGGATCCCCGATGTCTGCATTCCCATTGCGTCTGACGCGTGTCACTTTTGTCTCGAATGTGAGGATATTCCTGGCGGTATTCCTGGCGGTATTCCTGGCGGTATTCTTGGCGGTATTCCTGGCGGTATTCCTGGCGGTATTCCTGGCGGCATTCCTGGCGGTATCATTTGATGCTGTCGCCCGTCAGTAATCCCCCAGCGAGCAGACAGTGGACGTCAATAATCTCTAGCGTTATCGATCCGTCCAGGATCATGGTCAGCGCCTGGACCACCACTGGCTCGGAAATTGCCTTATCGATCCGTCCAGGATCATGGTCAGCGCCTGGACCACCACTGGCTCGGAAATTGCCTTATCGATCCGTTCAGGATCATGGTCAGCGCCTGGACCACCACTGGCTCGGAAATCAGCGCTATCTACAGGGCCCAGCTCTCGATCCGGCCCCAGCTCTCGATCCAGCCCCAGCTCTCGATCCGGGCCCAGCTCTCGATCCGGCCCCAGCTCTCGATCCGGCCCCAGCTCTCGATCCGGGCCCAGCTCTCGACCCGGGCCCAGCTCTCGATCCGGCCCCAGCTCTCGATCCGGCCCCAGCTCTCGATCCGGCCCCAGCTCTCGATCCGGGCCCAGCTCTCGATCCAGCCCCAGCTCTCGATCCGGCCCCAGCTCTCGATCCGGCCCCAGCTCTCGATCCGGCCCCAGCTCTCGATCCGGCCCCAGATCTCGATCCGGCCCCAGCTCTCGATCCGGGCCCAGCTCTCGATCCTCCAAGTCATTTGTTGGTGGTGGTCGGCGATTATTCTGAGTTTTCACTGAGCGCCGAATTAATGCACCGAGCTAGATGAGTGCCCGGTTCCCATTCCTGAACGCTGTGCACAGCGTTCAGGTAGGCACATAGTTAGGCGTAGCGCTCGGTTGGCGACATCGTTGGGTGCGGACCTCGGCTGGTGACGTAGTTGGGTGCGGAGCTCGGCTGGTGACGTAGTTGGGTGCGGAGTTCGGCTGGTGACGTAGTTGGGTGTGGAGTTCGGCTGATGACGTAGTTGGGTGCGGAGTTCGGCTGATGACGTAGTTGGGTGCGGAGCTCGGCTGGTGACGTAGTTGGGTGCGGAGCTCGGCTGGCGACGTAGCTGGGTGCGGAGCTCGGCCGGTGACGTAGTTGGGTGTGTCTGTCGGCCTCCAACTACATTTGCCGCGTTGTGGACTGGAGACGACGAAACTGGCTTTCCCTTACACGGCAGCAAGAGCCTGGAAGCCAGCAAGAGCCCTACTGCATGGGATCACTGCGCATGGCTCCATTAAAACCTTAAAACGTCTCTGGACAGATTATTCCAGACGACGCTGATGGAGCCCCGGCTTACCGAGAAAGTCAGATGCAGAATGTGTGCTTCATCGAATTCATCGTATTATATGTTCTCACCAAGTTGGTTTTATTGGCATATGCTCATTAGTCCTTGAAGTGTCTGCTCTCACCTGTAGCTGGCATAATTGTACATACAACTGTGCTACCGTCACGTCGCTTTTGTTTGTGGTGAAGTGTTTTCTTGTCTTTGTTTGACAACATGCCTGAAAATCCAATGCGACTCCGAAGATAAGGACAAATATACGTCCACACATGGAAGATAAAATATATCGGACTCTAGGTCCAGTGTTAAAGAAGCAATGATCGCCGGAGCAGTTGCTACAGCGATAATCAGCTAGATAGTATGACTGAACTTGCGTTCCGCCCACAGGTGCTCCTTTTGCTGTCATTTTCGAACTTAGAGTGTCATTATTGATCTATAATCATTGAAATAACATAGCTATATGTCAGAGGCCATGGGTACCAGCAATATTCTATCACATTTGTGCAACAATTACAGCTCTGGGAGCAGTACTTCATGATACCAAATGTTGATCTCTTTGATGTTATGCACATCTTAACATCTAAGCAAAATACCGTGAATATTCCATTCCAATTCACTGAAAGAAAACACTTTTTGACATGTAGCCGCCGAGCTACAGAAAGAAGTATGAAACAATGATACGGAAGATAAACAAAAGTGCTACAAGCAAAGTGTAGCATCACGGTGACATTCCGACACTGTTAACCTGACCACAGGACTGATTATTTGGATTGTAGCATCACGGTGACATTCCGACACTGTTAACCTGACCACAGGACTGATTGTTTGGATTGTAGCATCACGGTGACATTCCGACACTGTTAACCTGACCACAGGACTGATTGTTTGGATTGTAGCATCACGGTGACATTCCGACACTGTTAACCTGACCACAGGAGTGATTGTTTAGATTGCTCCAATGTTTGGATTGCTCCAATGTCACTTCCAAGAGACGTACCATAGAATACTGAAATGCATTTTAGATTAACTGTGTGGTGTGCTTGACCTGTACCATGACAGGGATATGGGGATACATGGCAGGGGGACAGGGGGCTGAGGCATGTGCCCTCCCCCCCCCCCCCCCCCCCCGCATGACGATTTCTAGCCGAAGTCGCCTCTCTAGGCACTTCCCCAGTGGCGCCCCTCCGAAGAAGTGTCGTCCCTCCAACAAGTACCCCCATGACATTCTCTGGATCCACCCCTGATAGACTGCCCTCATATTTCCTTCCTCTAACGCCACGCTATGAACTTTGTGTTGAAAGAACAGATCGGAGTCCCTAAACTGCGCCCATCGATATTTTCCGAAGCAAGCCCCTCGTCGTATGCAGGATATTGCGGTGAGTGCTCCAAAAGAAAGAACAACTCCTCCCTGGGCATTTGAGCCCACCGGCGCCGTTCCCATGGCACCAGTGGTGGCAGGGTCGGAAGGTGTGTGGGGGGGGGGCATGCCGTCGCGATGACATCCCCGGGCGTGATTCAGACGTCAGCTGTTCGGCCACATTGGGCACCGCCGGCCGTCGGCCGAGATAATATTAGGGCTGAATCATGTCCGCCGCCGCCGTGCCAACAAACACACACACACAGACGTCACCGGCGCGAGTAGAAATAGTCTACTATTGTCCCATTATTATACCTGCTGTCGCGTTCCCCAGTAGCCCAGAGGGTCATGTGAGCCCCTTCCCCCATCACCACCAGAGGGAAGGCACCCCTTGCTCCATATACCACCTCTAGGTGGCTGCGAGCCGACATCTGTCTCTATGACATATGTCTGCTGACTGGTGGCTGTGACCAGTATATACTGCCCCCGAAATCTTTTGAAATTATCGTGTCGCGCATTGCCGCCAACGTCGTTTGGTTCATGGTTAGATTGTGCCAGGATAGCCAATATTTCCCACTTGTCAGACACCTCTATTCATTGCAGAAAGGGTTTTAACGTTTTTATCCATGAATTTACCTGGAAAGCAAATATGTCGTTGGAGATGATAAGGTGGAAAAGTGAAATATCACGAGCATACTCCGAGATATAGTGAAAATAAATGCCTTCTTGACATCGCAATGTATGTGTGACAGTCTTAATCACAGGGACGTAACTTATCATCTTTGGATACGTGCACGCGTACCCAGGAGTGCAGAGCGACGCCATCTTGATGGCGACAACCAAGAAAGGAAGACCATTTTCGTCTGAATAGCGCCCTGCTTCGACAATAACATTACAGGGTGGGGGTGGGGGGGAAGGAGGCATACACGGGCGTTATCGAGGACCACGAACACTTGTCTGCTAGTTTTCGTTTATGGGGAACATTTGACGGCCTAAATTCTGGTGAGTGCATGCCAATTTTTAAAGGATCATCGGTTTCTTGGAAGGATGGCTCTGATACGTGTTTTCGAATGGGTGCAGCGAAGCCATTCCGAGAGACTTTCAGCCTTCCAGGAGAACCTCCTGCCCTGGTGCCTACGAGCGGGAATAAGCACTCCTCCATTCCCCCATCCTCCGGAAATTGGGTATCGAGGTATGCCTGGAATCATTGGGGAAGGAACAAACCACGTACCAAGCATTGATACTTCAGGTGTGGAGGAAAATGTTAATATGCAGTATCCACCAGGAGAAGCTCAGAGGAGCCGATCCCCTTCGAAGTCTAAAATTTCACTTTAGCAGTGGGATATTTAATAATCTTAGGAGTTGCAAAACAAATCCGGCAAAATTCAACTATTACGCAAGTTTATTAAGATAGTACAACAAAAAACACGAGAGTAGTACTTCAACAAAAGGTAGCAGTCACGGGGAAGGTCGGCTCATCCTACGACGAGACGCCAGTTGTCAAAGGACCGGCAGGTGGCTCGCGATGATGGCGGAGGAACTTAGCTCGCAGGCGGCTTCAGCTGGAACGACAGAAGAGCAAGTGGGGGCGGCGAAAGTAGAACAAAATTTAGAGTAATGATATGAAAGGAAAACATGGCTGGTTACTTCGCTTAGGTCTTTCCGGCCCGCATCCAACATCAAACCACAAGCGTCCAGAAGCATCGAATACAGCGGAAGTGGGAAGCACGGCTTCATATCTGCTCTGCAAATTATTATGTTGATGTTAACTCATTACCAAAATAATGAATCTTCAGTTTGGAAAACTTAAGAGGCACTTTGTATGCCCTTGGGAATTCTTCCCCTCCCCTATAAACTAGAAAAAAATGCACATGGGCATCACTAGTCCAGTTTTCCGATGTCTTCTGAGCACTTCATGTGGTGCATTGCCTTTTAGTTACAAGGTCCTGTTCTTTTTCACACATCCCCATAGGGACTAATGATGAATTTCTAACAGCTGGGTGGTGCTCAGCCACTCTTAGGTGGTGCTGAAGCACCACCTGTTAACAATACAATTTCACCCATGCATACTAGAATGAAAACCCAGCGGTCAAGCATTAGTACAAATTCATGAGTGAAACATAACCGCTGAAGCACGGAGGCGAGTACAGCACAATTTCTGATTCTTGAATTAATGTGTTTAAATTAATAAATCTTATATCCATACTATGAAAGCGAGGAGAATGCTCCTTTTCACACTGGTAGTGTTTTGCGAATGATGTGCTAAATCGAAGACCGAGAGCCCACCTCACCGCGATTTACGCATGTTTTCCTCGCACCAAAACCAGCTTTCCTCCACCCTGCTGCTGCCAAATTTGCCTGTTTCCGATGCGCTTTGCAGTGTCATCGTCTCTTGTTCAGCCAATGCAGCCAGATGTGTACTCGGGTGTTGATAAGCTTTCGCTGCACACGTTTGTCCCGTCATGGCTGGCTGTTTGACAGCAGTTTTACGAGACGTCGAACCGCTGCTGATCTACTACGACGTCCTGGATCACCTCGCATCCCACTGCCGAGTGGTGTTTCGTCGACAGTGTATCATAACCTTGAATTTGTGGAGGTTATGAGTTGTGGAGGTTATGAGCTGTGGAGGTTATGAGCTGTGGAGGTTATGAGCTGTGGAAGTTATGAGCTGTGGAGGTTATGAGCTGTGGAGGTTATGAGTTGTGGAGGTTATGAGGTTATGATACATCACCGTTTCGCCACCGTGCGCGCTGTCCAACCAGCGCTCGACGTCAGGTCAGCCCGCTCCTGCTGACCGCGCACACCGAGCTGGAGGACACAGCGCTGTGGGGCGCGCCTCTGTGGACGCGGCGCTGTGTGGGTGGGGGGGGAGAGCGCCGCTGTGGAAACTCCGCTGTGAGGCGCGCTGTTGTGGACACGGTGCTGTTGGGGGTAGGGGGGGCCGCTATGAGGCGCGCGGTTGTAGACACGGCGCTGTGGGTGGGTGGGGAAGGGGAGCGCCGCTGTGGAGATGCCGCTGTGAGACGCCATGTTGTGGACACGGCGCTGTGGGTGGGTGAGGGAGGGGGAGCGCCGCTGTGGAGACGCCGCTGCGAGACGCCCTGTTGTGGACACGGCGCTGTGGGTGGGTGGGGGTGGGGAGCGCAGCTGTGGAAACGCCGCTGTGAGGCGCGCTGTTGTGGACACGGCGCTGAGGGTGGGGAGATGGGGAGCGCCGCTGTGGGGACGCCGCTGTGAGGTGCGCTGTTGTGGAGACGCCGCTGTGGACACAGCGCTATGGGGCGCACCGCTGTGGAGACGCCGCTGTGAGGCGCGCTGTTATATACACGGTGCTGTGGTGGGGGGATGGGGAGCGCCGCTGTGGAGACGCCGCTGTGAGGCGCGCTGTTGCAGACACAGCGCTGTATGGGGGGGGGGGGAGCGCCGCTGTGGAAACTCCGCTGTGAGGCGCGCTGTTGTGGACAAGGCGCCAAGCCGGTTTGCTGACCCAGATTGACGGCAGTGGGCCGCATTTGACGTCCACACAGCCGGCGACAAATACCTGACTCTCCATCCGGATGCCCACCTCTTAAGGCGCGGCGGGTCGGTAGGAGAAAGACATTTGCCCTTTTGCTTGAACGTACTTTACCCCCAAGCAGCTGATGTGATGTACAATGATGGCAGTCACTTTTTTCATGCATGCCTAGCTTCCTCAGTAGAGGGGAATTCATAAGGTAGGAGGGATCTCACTCATCTTTATCGGCTGCCCAACGAATTTTTGATAGGGATAGTGGGGCATAATCGTGTTTGTGGCCTATTATTTCCATGCAATGTCCATAGCCGTAACGCTAAACTTCGCAACGTTTCAGAGGGACATGTGCCATTCGCACCAATTTTGGCGCCGCCCATGATCATCCTGCTTGAAAAGATGACCACAAGCCCTCGCCCCATAAGGATTAGGCTTCGTTCAGCATGTTCAACTTCAGCTTTATGCCACTTCAAGCGCAAAGCTCACAGTTTCAAGGGCCGTTGGTGATGGCGATCCGCCTAATCCACGATGCCTGAGGCGTCAGATGATAACAACACGTGTCATGAGGATGCGCTGAGTGATAAGCCCCACAAGTCGCTCCTCCGCACGCTCTGGTGGGGATGTACCATCAGAATCGGCCCACACAGGAGGAGATGACGAACACCGCAGGATGGAGTGGATGATGCAGAGCTGGAGAGGCCGAGGATGGAACTTATCTGAAATGTGCAGAAAGTCACAAATACCTCGGAAGGGAACTGGGAAAGTCCATAATTTCAACCGAAGATATTCTGCATATGCGGAAATGAGAACAATCACAGACGTACTGCGGAACGAGTCGAAGAGAGAACGACTTTCAACTTTCAACTATGAGGAAAAGCATTCAGGCAGCGACCACCAAGCGCTTTACCTAGCTATAATATACCGTTGGCATAATTATCTGCTGCTAAAGAACTAGCCACTCGGCATATAAGCCTTTGGAATATGCTAAAGGAGGAAACCGAGAAAGCTTCATAGAAAATCTCATCAGCCATGGCGGGAGAAAAACAAGTGTGAAAAGCTCTTGCACGAGGGCCTCCCACTAAACCATGTGACTCAACTCATGGGCCATAGGCCTGCTGCGTCCCTTCCGAGTCACACCGAACCTGACGTTCTGGGACAAAGGAAGACGGTCAAAACCATAAGCGGGTACATCAATGTCGCCACATCACACTCGGACCTTATCACGCAGCAGGCATTGTCCGCACATGCTGGACCAGGTGCCACTTGTCACATAGCAGTCATTGTCAGCACCTGCTGGACCAGGAGCCACTCGTCACATAGCAGTCATTGTCAGCACCTGCTGGACCAGGAGCCACTCGTCACATAGCAGTCATTGTCAGCACCTGCTGGACCAGGAGCCACTCGTCACATAGCAGTCATTGTCAGCACCTGCTGGACCAGGAGCCACTCGTCACATAGCAGTCATTGTCAGCACCTGCTGGACCAGGAGCCACTCGTCACATAGCAGTCATTGTCAGCACCTGCTGGACCAGGAGCCACTCGTCACATAGCAATCATTGTCAGCACCTGCTGGACCAGGAGCCACTCGTCACATAGCAGTCATTGTCAGCACATGCTGGACCAGGAGCCACTCGTCACATAGCAGTCATTGTCAGCACCTGCTGGACCAGGAGCCACTCGTCACATAGCAGTCATTGTCAGCATCTGCTGGACCAGGAGCCACTCGTCACATAGCAGTCATTGTCAGCACCTGCTGGACCAGGAGCCACTTGTCACATAGCAGTCATTGTCAGCACCTGCTGGACCAGGAGCCACTGGTCACATAGCAGACATTGTCAGCACCTGCTGGACCAGGATCCACTTGTCACATAGCAGTCATTGTCAGCACCTGCTGGACCAGGAGCCACTCGTCACATAGCAGTCATTGTCAGCACCTGCTGGACCAGGAGCCACTCGTCACATAGCAGTCATTGTCAGCACCTGCTGGACCAGGAGCCACTCGTCACATAGCAGTCATTGTCAGCACCTGCTGGACCAGGAGCCACTTGTCACATAACAGTCATTGTCAGCACCTGCTGGACCAGGAGCCACTCGTCACATAGCAGTCATTGTCAGCACCTGCTGGACCAGGAGCCACTCGTCACATAGCAGTTATTGTCAGCACCTGCTGGACCAGGTGCCACTTGTCACATAGCAGTCATTGTCAGCACCTGCTGGACCAGGAGCCACTCGTCACATAGCAGTCATTGTCAGCACCTGCTGGACCAGGAGCCACTCGTCACATAGCAGTCATTGTCAGCACCTGCTGGACCAGGAGCCACTCGTCACATAGAAGTCATTGTCAGCACCTGCTGGACCAGGAGCCACTCGTCACACAGCAGACATTGTCCGTACCTGCTGGACCAGGAGCCACTTGTCACATAGCAGTCATTGTCAGCACCTGCTGGACCAGGAGCCACTCGTCACATAGCAGTCATTGTCAGCACCTGCTGTACCAGGAGCCACTCGTCACATAGCAGTCATTGTCAGTACCTGCTGGACCAGGAGCCACTGGTCACATAGCAGACATTGTCAGCACCTGCTGGACCAGGAGCCACTCGTCACATAGCAGTCATTGTCAGCACCTGCTGGACCAGGAGCCACTCGTCACATAGCAGACATTGTCCGTACCTGCTGGACCAGGAGCCACTCGTCACATAGCAGTCATTGTCAGCACCTGCTGGACCAGGAGCCACTCGTCACATAGCAGTCATTGTCAGCACCTGCTGGACCAGGAGCCACTCGTCACATAGCAGTCATTGTCAGCACCTGCTGGACCAGGAGCCACTCGTCACATAGCAGTCATTGTCAGCACCTGCTGGACCAGGAGCCACTCGTCACATAGCAGACATTGTCCGTACCTGCTGGACCAGGAGCCACTCGTCACATAGCAGTCATTGTCAGCACCTGCTGGACCAGGAGCCACTCGTCACATAGCAGTCATTGTCAGCACCTGCTGGACCAGGAGCCACTGGTCACATAGCAGACATTGTCAGCACCTGCTGGACCAGGAGCCACTCGTCACATAGCAGTCATTGTCAGCACCTGCTGGACCAGGAGCCACTCGTCACATAGCAGACATTGTCCGTACCTGCTGGACCAGGAGCCACTCGTCACATAGCAGTCATTGTCAGCACCTGCTGGACCAGGAGCCACTCGTCACATAGCAGTCATTGTCAGCACCTGCTGGACCAGGAGCCACTCGTCACATAGCAGTCATTGTCAGCACCTGCTGGACCAGGAGCCACTCGTCACATAGCAGTCATTGTCAGCACCTGCTGGACCAGGAGCCACTTGTCACATAGCAGTCATTGTCCGTACCTGCTGGACCAGGAGCCACTCGTCACACAGCAGACATTGTCCGTACCTGCTGGACCAGGAGCCACTTGTCACATAGCAGTCATTGTCAGCACCTGCTGGACCAGGAGCCACTGGTCACATAGCAGACATTGTCCGTACCTGCTGGACCAGGAGCCACTTGTCACATAGCAGACATTGTCCGTACCTGCTGGACCAGGAGCCACTTGTCACATAGCAGTCATTGTCCGTACCTGCTGGACCAGGAGCCATTTGGGACACACTCATCAACTACACGTTCACTGAAATGAATCAGTAGAAAGGTAATGCTGTTTTTCATGCAATTGCTTGACACACATGTGTATGTCGATGCAATGCATTGCTTTATGGAAATACTGACCTTCCTCCCTCTTATGACCGACACACATCCCCTAGAACAGAAACGTGATCGAAGTCGTAATATGGCTGCGAAAAATTCGAAATCCACCTTTGTATGGTGGTTCCATAACAGAATTCGAAAGAAAATGAAATGAATGCGCTAGCTACTTATTTAGGATGAAATAGGTACTTATTTAGGATGAAATAAAGTATTTAGCAGAGCGACATTCAGTGACTGCACCAATCAACTATTTACTGAGACTGAGCACGTGAATCAGCGGAGGAAGTGTTCTTGGTGTGAGATCAGAACTAATGGCAGTATGTTCCGGTCCAGGGAGACATTTATACATGCGTTATGTGTTGGCACATTTACCGTTGTTGTCCACGTCAAACTGCGCATCGATATATCATCATAATGTTGAAGACAGAAGTGATATGCGACAGGTGGTCCTTGAGTCCGCACTGCATACGCACTGTGTACGTGATGGTGTCATTTTTCAGAAATTCAATGACGTTCCAGCTAGGCATGCAGTGTGATAATTTTCGAAGCTGCACAGTCAAAATAAAGATACGCGTTGATGCAAATAGGTTGAAGAAACGTGGCGAGTGAAATTAATCAGTACTCTATGTGATCAGTATTGACTCGAGGACTCGATACGTCTTGACTGCAGGAATGCGTTTGTTGTATTGGGGAAGGCATGGACAATAACAATCAGCCGCTGTGGAGCCGTTTAGGGATATATGACGCGTGTGGCGATTGTGATCGAAATCAGTTTTCTATCTACGCGCGCAAAGTCAACCAATTACAGTGCAGAATTGTTATATTGCAGGGATCAGACCACACAGCTTACCGTGCGCACGTCTTCATAGTCCACAAGCAGATGAACTGTGCGGCTTTCAGCAAAACCCGAAGCTTAACTGAGCGCCCTTCGCTCTTCGCCCTGAGCGCCTTAACTGGTGCTTCGCCTTAACTGGTGCTTCGACTCCGAGCGCACGGCGAGCCAATCCTTGGGAAGCACGGACCTCGGTCACCACTTGGATCCAAACAGCAGCCGATGACTTTTGGTTTTGTGGGCTGTGTATGGATTAATTCAAGCTTCCATGACTTAGCAGAGTTCCAAACGACATGCAAATATGGCTGAGGTGACGAGGAGCGAATCGCCTGGGAATCACTGGGCTGCCACATGGCAGCGTAGCCATTGCCAAGCTGGGTGTCTGGCAGAAGGACTCTCCACTCATGGAGGGCTTTTGTGGTTTCCTTTTGGTGACTTCTTCGGATCTAGATCTGAATGAAGCTCCGGTGCAGCAAAAACAATCCTTGTCATACTGGAATTCTTATGTTTTTGTTTGTTTGTTCTACCTTTCACGTTTATGTTGCATGCGGAGGCAAAACAAGACTTACACGCCCTCCGGAGGGCCTGCACATAACGCGCACCGAATGGGGGCGGGGGGGGCAGATTCTGCCCTCCCCATAAGATCTCGAAAACTACTGAAGCTAGAGGCACAAAGTTTGGAGCGTAGATTCCAGCTGTAGTGAGCTCGCTTCAGTATACATTTCATGACCCTAGGTCGATGACTTCAGGGGCAAATGAGGTCGATATCGGCCGCCACACCACTCCGCTGCACCACTGATCTGATGAAGCCTTTGTGACCTTGAACACTGGGCGGCCGCCAGCCTGTAGGTAAATTACATCTCGCAGTTCCTGTGCTTACTAACAGATTTCTAGTTGTTTTTTTGTTCGGCTAGGATGCGATGGTCAATTTTGAACAGAGTCACAAGACTTCATTATAATATCCTCGCCCGTATATGAAATATCGTCAAAGAATAGGAATGGGTTCATACCTCCCCTCCCCCCCTCCGGTGCACGTGCTAGTGATGATCGCAATTTTGATTGTCCTGTGGTGAATATCTAGATGCACTCCATAAAACCGGAGATGAAATTGCACGTGAAACCGAAACTGCACAGATACTTTTAGCCAACAGACGGGAAAAAGCACAAAACTAGACGTACACTCCGTTCACAAAGCTTCTCATGGATATTTGCGGTACAGCAGTTTAGCCTGCGCCTACACCTTAAAGACGTCGAGTGTGCCTGTAGGACGAAAATGAAATAGCTTAAATACAAACACTGGAAAATTGTTATGCAAGAACATACTGATCATGCATACAGTTTTTAATGGCATTACAATTCGTCTTAGGTTTCAATTTAATCGAAAAGGGAACATCTTAGTGTCAATGTACTCATTAGAGCCTTTGAGAAACAGACGTTTTTGTCTGAAAGTCTGCAGTTGAACAGGTCGATTCAACTTTTGTCTCAAAGTTGAATCGGCCAACTGTACGAGTAAACTTAGAGCTGCAGATATTCTGTTCAGTTAATAACGTCCCGCCGGTATTCACGATCTCCCACACTAAGCTAGCCTTTTTGGCACAAGTTGTTGAATTGAATTCAGTTTGATTTGGACAAGTTGTGGTTTTTTAATGATGCGAGCATTCAAATCAGCATCTTTGATAGACGTACTATTAATCTGTATGCCTATCCTTTTGATACATTTATGCAAAGTCCAACTTGTGAGCACGAGAAAGGTCGTTCACCTGCACCTTGCTTCGGGATCATAATACAATGACACCCTTTCTTTTCACGTAAGGTGTGCTCATCAATTACGAGAAGGTTTTCCAAATTTCAAAGCCATACCTTGAGCGGTTTTGAAGTTATTTTCGAATTTAAAAAAAAATTAGGAGAGGACTTCAAACTGACCTCACCGCACTCGCTCGCTCACTGCGAAACTTAGTGGCAGAGCTTCTGCTCAAAGCATTTAATAGACATTATATGAGAGAGATCAATTTTCCAAAATTGTAAGCCAACTGATAAGACCGATGGACTCAACATGATAGGATTAAAAGTCATATTATGGCTAAACTTAGGGCGAAACGGCGAGGCTTTGTCGCGAACCGGCCAGTGCGGTCTTCATATTTCCGACAGAATTACGAGCTTTTTCACTCGAGACAAAATTAAAAAATAACCCAGAAGAGATTGATTTCACAGATTGTATTGAACAACATTTAATTTGGCTCACCATCACCTACGTTTTGCAACTTTAACGCTCTATGTTACAGTGGCTATGTCAAGTGGCTATGCTAGCTCTATGTGGGGTACGACCTGAGCGACGCCTGTGGAGTGTGCGACGGGAGCGACGCCTGTGGAGTGTGCGACATAATAGAGAGGTTCATTGAAAGTTCATTGAAAGTTCATTTGCCGCTCCGGTAGCTCAGTTGACTAGAGCGCTGGCCTGCACTGGTCTCCCCTGTCCTGGCAAGACAGAGTTCGAGTCGCTACCCGAGCTCGTATTTAGCCCCCGGCTGGGAGGGTCAGTTGGCAGCTGGCCCGATAAGGCCGGGGACGAGCTACCGGGCTGCCGTGTCGGTGCATTGACGGCACGTTAAACTTTCGGTCAAATTTCTGCCGTTGAACTGGAATTCATGGATCGGGTGGTGGAGCCAGGGTTCACGCAACAAGCTCTGCTTAGAAATAGGACTCTGGTACATAAAGCCACCCCAGCAAGAAATCGGATTACATTTATTTAAAAAAGATAAAAAGTATGTTGACCCCTTCTTAGAATCAGCGAACGGATCGGGCCATGCATGTATCTCGGGATGTGCAATGGTGCATGCCGAGCATACTGTCGTGTCTAAACGTGTCCTGTTCCAGAGTTTGCGATGGCATCTCCCTGGAGATGAAGCGACAAGGCTAGTTTCCACTTGAGGGAGATTGCTGATTATTTGCGGAGCTTCGTTGTACCCACACGTATTATGCAACTGATACTATTTCCATCGCCGGAGAACAATTCACCGAGACATTTCACAGAACCCACCTTCCCCGAGGTGGTGTACGCTTGGTTTTGGACACAAAGATATTACTAGAACAAGATAACTCTGCTTTCATTAATGATGGTCCTAATGCGGTGCAACATGGCCTTTCGAGCCCGCCCCGCCACTTCGTGATGATGTCTGCGACTTACTTGTAACAGCAACCGACAGACTTGTAGCAGCAACCGACGGACTTGTAAGAGCAACCGACAGACTTGTAGCAGCAACCCACGGATTTATAATAGCAACCGACGGACTTATAACAGCAGCCGACGGACTTATAACAGCAACCAACTAACTTGCGTATAACAGCAACCGATGCTCTCGGAATCGAACGCATTCAAATCTGAGCTGCCTGATTATCTACAGGTGTATTACAAAGGACATCGACTAAGAAGCTAAAACAAGAGCTGGAGTGGGACCTGCTAGACAAAAGACAAGAGTTGGAGTGGGACATGCTAGACAAAAGACAAGAGTTGGAGTGGGACCTGCTAGACAAAAGACAAGAGTTGGAGTGGGGCCTGCTAGACAAAAGACAAGAGTTGGAGTGGGACCTGCTAGACAGAAGACAAAACATGCATAAGCTTTCAACATGACATGCCTTCAAAACATCAATTTTACTGTTGCGAATTACATGAGATTCATCCTTCCTCAGACAACTGATGCAAACAGGCAGACCACTCCGAAATGCCACAGCACAAATACAGCCTCCTGGTCGTACTTTAGCTTTCCAGAAATATGTCATCCCAGTTACAAGCAAACTCTGGAACAGTCTTCCTGCCATCATCAGTTCGCTGAGTTCTTTGCCTTTTTAACGTGCAATCATCGAGCATCTCGGGTCGGTAGCTGCTTCTAAAGTACAAAACAAGGAATACAATTTACACCAGACTTCGAGTCAGAATGTCAGAACTTAGTTCACCCTTCTTCCACTTCCAATTTGCCGATTGCCCTGAATGCATTTGCAGCCAGACGATTGAACATGTCGTGTGCGATGTCCTCTTTAAAACAATCTACGAGCTTTCCTCTTAGCCGACCTATCTGAAATATTGCACCTAGATTTTAGTTCCCGGCCACGATTAAGACCAGTAAAAATCCTGCCAACTTGGTCTTGTCTTAGCCTGAATGACTGGTAGCATTTGTTTTCAATGTTTTTTTCTTCGTATAAAAAAAAGTTCAGACTGCAAAAGGAGGGACATCGGCATACATGCGCTTAGAAATCGTTCCAAAGGAACAACATTGCAAAATACTAGTACTTTTCTGATCCGCGTGCATCCTATCTGAGGCGCAGCGATCGGCGGCAATCCGTATAAAGGGCACCGGCCAGGGGCATCCCTCTCAGCGACATTGTTCAGCTGTACATACGTATGCATGTTTGTGTGTGTGTGTGTGTGCATATGTGTGCTTGACGATGTAAGTGTATGGAAGAAGTGAGAACGAAGAAGGTGCCTAGATTCACGGTCTTAAGCCTTTTGCACCGATCTCCTTCCATGCCAGTATCGTCCACAGCAACTGATATATATATATATATATATATATATATATATATATTTATATATATGTATATATATATGTATATCTATGTATGTAGGTATGTATGTATGTATGTATGTATATATATATATACATATATATATATATATATATATATATATATATATATATATATATATATATATATATATATATATATATATATATATATATATATATATGTATATCTATGTATGTAGTATGTATGTATGTATGTAGTATGTAGTATGTATGTATGTATGTATGTATATATATACATATATATATATATATATATATATATATATATATATATATATATATATATATATATATTTGTATATATACTTACATATATATATGCATATATATATATATATATATATATATATATATATACATAAATATATAACAAAATATATAGAATAACATCACTGGCGGCTGTGTCACGCTCAAAGCATGAACCAACCGATCTGTCCGCCCCGGCTCCTCGCGACCCGTTGCTGTCGCCCCGGCAACCGGGCGGACATCGGACAGCACCATGCCCAGCCGAGCCACCCCGGCGTGCCAGTTGGACGGCGGCGGCCGGCCGCCCCCGTAGTCCTACCTGCGGCAGTATCCGGCTGCCGTCCAAGTTGCCCGGCCAGACGGACCATTACGACGACGGTCAGCGGACGTGGCGGCACTCGTCCCACGCGCGCCGCTCACCTACAAATGTCGCCCGGCCGCCGACGCAGCCGACCGCACCCACGCGCCAGTTCCGCCGCCACCGGAACTGGTTCGGCAGCCGGCCGCCAGGGGCACACATGGTCGGCGTCGCGTCGCAGGTCGCTGGCGTAAAGTGCAGACAGACGGACGGTCGCCATGAAAAGTGCAGTGCAGATTGATGTCATTCCGAGAATAGCGCTTGAAGCAGAGCAGCGGTCGGCTTGGCGACTTGTTCCGAAGATGTACCCTGTCAGTTTAATTTGGTGAGACGAGATTACGACTTATTGCAATGAAAGTAGGCACACTCAGGTCATACACGTAGAGATCAATCGAATTGATTCGACGTTCGTTGCTCGAGTGACCATCGACTCATGCTTGCGCACCTTTATCGATTCGAATGTTCGGTGACGTACGCGATGTTTGTTGGCTGGTGGAATGATTACTGGCCTTTAACACACGCCCTGGAGGGCCTCTGAAAATTACGCGCACTGGAGGGGGGGGGGGGCGGATTCTGCCCCCCCCCCCCATAAGATCTCGGCTCCTATTAAAGCTGGAGGAACTAAATTCGCACGGTGGATGGGTACGGTAGTGAACTCTATCGGTTGCAAATTTCATGACCTTAGGTCAATATCTTCAAGGTCAAATGAGGTCACATTTGTCAACATTTTATGTTTTGCGTGGCTTGGCTTGTCATTGTTATGGATCGCTGTGATTGTGTTCAAATGCTCCAAAATGGGCATCAATGATGTTTTGGACATTACTAATGATGCAATGCAGATGCTAGACCCGACATTTCACCTCAGGTCACTTATATAGCAGCACTTTATCAGGTCAGCTACCTGTTCCAGTTGCCCGCCCGACTGCTCCGTCGAGCAGCTCGGCGCAATCGGCTTCGCGAAGAAAGGAGTGAAATACATAAATAAAGTATGGAAACGCAATGACAAACAGTAGTGCATTTACGACAACATTCCAGTTGATCAAGTTTGGTTCCATTAACCTGTCATGAACTTGCCTGACTTGACCTCGGTGACCTAACATGACCTTGAAACTATATAACATATCAATATACATCAAATAAGTTGCTAGTGTTGCCAAGAACACTTCCCTTTTGTGAATATACGGGAAGGGTATCAGCGCCGATTTGTGTGGTCTGGCGCTAGGATTTTTTTTACTTTAACGGCCCCAAACTTGACAATGTTTCGGCCGATTTCCATTTTTCTTACTTTAAACGATGCGCCTGTCATTTCTAAGCAGGTATGCAGAAAATCGCGTATATCGACCGGTAGAATCTGCAGTTATATACGAAAAACCGGAGGGGTGGGCGGATTTCGCCCCCCCCCCCCTCCAGTGCGCGTGTTAAAGACGACGAAGTATCGAAATGTTTACGATTTAGCTGGCAGGCTGGGTGGGTTCGTTGAAAACTGGTCCGATAATGCCGGAGACGAGCTGTCGGAGTGGCCGTGTCGGTGCATTGACGACACGTTAGATTAGCGGTCAAAATTCTTCCGTTCAACTTGAATTCATGCATTGGATGTTGGAGCCAGGGCTCACGCTAGCAATAAAACCCTGGTCCATGAAGCCACCTCAGCAAGAATGTGGACTAATTTGGTTTTAATGTCTAAAATACACCTGCGTAGTGTGTCTTAATACAATTGTACTGAACATTGCGTGCTCTCGATATTTTTACCTCTTTGTGTCTAAACCATATCACCAGATAACTACGTACCTACCATTTTCCCTCCATTTCTGTAATTACGCTATTTTCCAACCATATGAAGTTCTTGCGGTGTAGGCAAATAGTGCGCCAGAAGTAAATAATGAATAGGTACATGTGGATGACAGGAGATAGAGAGGGCGGGGGTAAAAATTGTCCCATCAGTTTAACGAGGCATTATCTGATATCTCCCCGCCAGTCCCAATCCGACGCCACTAGCAGAAGGCGACTACGGCCTTGGATGGGGAAAACTGAAGCTACGGTGAGCGGTGAGTGGTCAATTCATGGACGCGTTTCTCAGTGATCTTTAATTCTGATTGATTCGCCGGGCGAGAATATTCTCCACCCATCAGCTGAACGTTCACGTGCCAGAAGCGTCCCCCGCCTCGGCCAACCCTGCCGCTAGTTTCAGCCTTCAGAGATGGCCTGGACGGTCCCATGTAATTTCAAACTTCTTGCAAATTGTTATGGAACTCCATATGACTTAAGTTAAGAAGTTCTCACATGCGGAGGGGACGACGCGACAAAATATGCACTAAAAATGAAAAATGTTTTCGAGATGGCAAACTTGACGAACACAAAATTAAGAAATGTGTGGTTAACTAGATGAAGGTGGGGGTATTCCTCCAAAGTTAAAATGATACAATTAGCTATGGGATCCCTATAGGGGTCCTACTGCATATAATGCATCATTATTTAGATGCATGTCCCTCCCAAAATCTCCAATTTTGATTCCCCAAACACGAAGATAGTTTGGTAGAACATTGCATCATCACACACAAAAAGACTTCAGAAGGAAGTTAACACGCGCCCTGGAGGGCCTCTGAAAACTACGCGCACTGGAGGGGGCGCGGATTCCGCCCCCCCCTCTCCAGGAGTGAAATGCATAAATAAAGTATGGAAACGCAATGACAAACAGTAGTGCATTTACGACAACATTCCAGTTGACCAAGTTTGGTTCCATTAACATGTCATGAACTTGACCTGACTTGACGTCGGTGACCTAACATGACCTTGAAGCTATATAGCATAACAATATACATCAAACAAGTCGCTAGTGTTGCCAAGAACACTTCCCTTTTGCCAATATACGGGAAGGGTATCAGCGCCGATTTGTGTGGTCTGGTGCTACGAAATGTTTTGATTTTAACGGCCCCTAACTAAAAAACATTGGCCGATTTCCGTTTTTCTTGCTTTAAACGACGCGACGGACACTTCGAAGCAGGTACGCAAAATATGCCGTATATCGACCGGTAAAATCTGGAGTTATGTACGAAAAACAGGAGGGGTGGGCGGATTTCGCCACCCCCCACCCCCCCTCCAGTGGGCATGTTAAAGCTGCTAAGTGCTGATCAAATATCACCTCTCCGCACTACATAATGTCGGATATATAAATGCACTACGAGACTGACAGAACCGGCACAAATGACAGAACATTCCTCCCCAAATCTCTGCCTGGAGCCGTCCTTTTTAAAACTTGGTTTTGTTCCACTTCTCATGACGTATGCATGCCTAAAGAGTTTCAGAGTTTTTGGGAAGCTGTTTAGCGTCCTTTTTAAGACTTGGTTTTGTTCCACTTCTAGGGTGTGGGTGTGAAAACTGGCGGTGTCTGGGTGTGGGTGCTTAAACTGGCGATTTCTGAGGTGTGGGTGTGGAAACTGGCGGTGTCTGGGTGTGGGTGCTTAAACTGGCGATTTCTGAGGTGTGGGTATGGAAACTGGCATTGTCTGGTGTGTGGGTGTGGAAACTGGCATTGTCTAGGGTGTGGGTATGGAAACTGGCGGTGTCTGGGGTATAGGTGTAGAAACTTGCTGTATCTGGGGTGTGGGTGTGTTAATTGGCGGTGCCTTGTATGCGGTTGCAAACAGCCATGGGTGCTGGGGCATGGAGTACACTAACACATCCCTGGGCGACCTAGCCGGCCAAATACCCTGAGGGGTACACAAAGATGCCCACGTCAAAATCAAGCTAGTGATTGCATAGGTTTTCTACTTCTCCCTGGTATTTCAGCGTTATGGACACCGAGAGCGGACGGTATATCGAGATCGTTAAGTTCTCACTTTTATTCCGCTGGCATCAGACATATGATCACAGTGATAAATTATTCGTGAAATAGGGTGGAATACACCACTTAATGAACACTCATTCGACATCCTTCTCAAAGAAAGATTGACATCGTGATACTTGATGCGTGCTGATGGCTCGATTCCTCGTTTCTAACAGTATCTCGCTATAAGTATGCTCATGCTCACCATACGGGATCATGATACACGAACATGTCCAAGCGCAATTTCTGATAAAGGGATTACCTATGATGTTATCTAGTAACAACACCAGTTTATAGCATAGGTATTTTTCACGCTTATCCGAATATAGCTCTTCTTATATTAGGTATGTCAAAACAAACAAAACGGTACGGTTGTAAGTACACTATTGGCTTTAATGCGAGCTGGAAGGACAAAAGTATTTTAAATGACACTAATTCCATGACAAATTTCGACATCCTATTGTGTTCGTTTCGACAACGCACACCTAACGAAAAACCATTATTTTAACACTGTAGGATCATGATCAATGGAAATCTTGACCTAAGTTGCGGTGCGGCTGTTCGGCCTGCTCTCGGTGTTTGGTCGATGGCCTCTTCAAGCCTAGAACGGAAGAACGACAAGGTTGACCCGCGACGAGAGGGTCAATTTTGACTCCGGCATCACGATATGTGTGTCGGCTAGAGCTGCAATTGTAGCTCCCATAATTGCTGCAAGAGTTGGGAATTCCCAGTGTCTAGAAACCTGGAATTGTTCGACTGAAAGCAAGTTAGCATAAATTTATCTAAATGTCTGGCTTTGCAACGGCGAACACCTGCCGGTTGAAGAAGCTCCGATGTCTTCTGCAGCCGACTGGCATGCTCCCAGACAGCCGGCTGCCATGCTTCCAGGCATTCAGCTGCCATACTCCCAGACAGCCGGCTACCATGCTCCCAGACAGCCGGCTGCCATACTCCCAGGCATTCAGCTGCCATACTCCCAGACAGCCGGCTACCATGCTCCCAGACAGCCGGTTGTCATGCTCCCAGACAGCCGGCTGCCATACTCCCAGGCATTCAGCTGCCATACTCCCAGACAGCCGGCTACCATACTCCCAGACAGCCGGTTGTCATGCTCCCAGACAGCCGGCTGCCATACTCACAGACAGCCGGCTGCCATGCTCCCAGACAGCCGGCTGCCATACTCCCAGACAGCCGGCTACCATACTCTCAGACAGCCGGTTGTCATGCTCCCAGACAGCCGGCTGCCATACTCCCAGACAGCCGGCTGCCATGCTCCCAGACAGCCGGCTGCCATGCTTCCAGGCATTCAGCTGCCATACTCCCAGACAGCCGGCTACCATACTCCCAGACAGCCGGCTGCCATGCTCCCAGAGAGCCGGCTGCCATGCTCCCAGGCATTCAGCTGCCATGTTCCCAGACAGCCGGCTATCATGCTCCCAGTCAGCGGACAGTCCAGGGAAACGGATAAATGTTTTATGGGAATAGTTTGGCTGGTGTGTCCGGTCTCTTCATGAAATGCTCACTGGTGTGAAGTAAATGCAAAGGCCAAAATATATCTACCCACCATTTGCAGGAGGCTCTTGAAAGTCGTCCCTCATTTACTTCCGATCTACGTAGGCTAGTATAAGTTGCAAAATATCGTTAGAAGGCTCTGGTCATGGAGAGCCCCAATCAGATTTGCATTTTGGCCGATAATGAGGACACCAGAGGTCATATTAGGTCCATATATGGACCTCAACTTAATGCCTGGTATAAAAGGTTTAAAATGGCAGAGCTGGTTGTATTTCGGCATTGTTTTTTTCTTCAAGAACTAACGTAGATGAATGTAGCTATATTGATCATAATAACATAGGGTCAGGACTGGGTAGGTCAGGTAGGGTGAGAATCAGGCTTGAAAATCAGCTTCCGAACAATCCATGTTCGAAGGTGAACACCGAGCAAATGCTATTGACATGCCAATACATCATAGAGGTCACACAGTAGCTTGTTTCTTCATTTTCGGCCATGCTGAGATCCTTTGTGGTCATAATAGGGCAATCCAGTGACATTACCTTTATCTTGGGGTATAACATGGCAGATATGAATTTGTGCATATATATACACACACATATACATACTTATACATATATATATATATATATTATATATATATATATATATATATATATATATATATATATATATATATATATATATATATATATATATATATATATATATAGGGTCCTTTCGACAGAACGGTCCAAGCAAAATGTGTACATATGCGTGACGTTTGAAAATCCTGGCGTCAGTTCACGCCGTATGATCAGGTTAGGTACGTTCGAGCTTGAATACCTCCGGTATGTTACTTCTGAAACATACAAATTTTGTTCGCAAGAATAATTGATATGACATTAAAGGCATCATTGTAAACCCTCCAGCTTACGACCTCGTAACCTGACCTCAGGTCACTCTGGGAGAATATACAGGTTGATAATGCGATCACTTCAGCCTTGGCCTAGGTATTCACTGCGGGAAAAGTAAATTTATAAAAAGGTGAAATCAGATCAAATAAGATCAGATTACACGAGGATAGGTCGTCTCAGGACTTTGGTTGGCCATACAATGCCATGTCGCACAACTTAGGCGGCGCTGAAACCGAATTAAGATATGACTTCGCGAGGAACAACACCGTACGGTATATGATGACGTTGTGGACTTGATCTGACTTGACTTGATCTGATCTTATGTTATTGACCTTCGCGGTATCTTAAACCAGAATGCTTATAATATGTTCTGGATATTTTTGTATATCATGTTTATTGTTTTATGATCATCATCAGCTTATGATCGTTATCATTTTCGGTGTAAATAGACTACCAAAAATTCAATTGTCCTCACTCGATACAGCAAATACCGCGAAAATTCACCTAATCACAGATCAATAATCTTCACCTGAATGAAATATTCGAAATATCAGTTTTCGCCGTGATAAATGATGCCTTGAGCTTGGTTTTGATGTGTTGGAGCCACCCCGAATGACGGCACTTTGACGATTTTGGAACATTACTATCTTTGACCCAGGTCATTGGTCCCAGGTCCCAGGTCATTGGTCCCAGGTCCCAGGTCATTGGTCCCAGGTCCCAGGTCATTGGTCCCAGGTCCCAGGTCATTGGTCCCAGGTCCCAGGTCATTGGTCCCAAGTCCCAGGTCATTGACCAGGTCATTGTCTTTATCATAATCGAATTTCCGGAGTGTTTTCCTGGTCGCCAATATTGTGGCAAACTTTGAATATGTCCCAGTCATCTTGGCAAAAAATGTATGTAGCACACAGATGTGCTGCCAGGAAAACTGTCCTGATCACTACTACTAGCTCACAGCACAACTGATGGCCTTAGCAACATACGACCAGGTCCAGCTGTACCTGGTCGTACTTCGGACAACAATGGAAGGATGCCAACTTCGGACAATGCCAACTTCGGACAACAATGGAAGGATCTGCGCGTGGAGGTTGCATCCGCTTATGGAACTAAAACTGAGCATTGAGTTACACCCAAGGTTACGCCTACATCACTGGGCCAAGATCAGCAGCGAGCAGCAGTACGGGCGTAGCGGCTGAACACTACGGGAGAGATCACCGCTACGGTGTGGCAGTACGGGCGGAGCGGCTGAACAGTACGGGAAAGATCACCGCTACGGTGTGGCAGTACGGGCGGAACGGCCAGTACGGGAGAGATCACCGCTACGGTGTGGCAGTACGGGCGGAGCGGCTGAACAGTACGGGAGAGATCACCGCTACGGTGTGGCAGTACGGGCGGAGCGGCTGAACAGTACGGGAGAGATCACCGCTACGGTGTGGCAGTACGGGCGGAGCGGCTGAACAGTACGGGAGAGATCACCGCTACGATGTGGCAGTACGGGCGGAGCGGCTGAACAGTACGGGAGAGATCACCGCTACGGTGCGGCGATCTTCACCCTTAACGACGCTCTGCCGACCTGTCTTCGATCACGTAACTTCAGAGGGGGAAGGGGATCGAAGGTGGTAGGAGTGGTGATATTGAGCTGAAAAGTTCACGATATAATCAGAATGAATGGTGCCGTTGATTCAGTGTACCCTCTCAACGCTACATACGTTTTCGAAAACTAATTTCCCACCCTATTTGGAAGCTCATTTTCAAGGGTCGGGGAAGGCAATTGTATTGCTTTCTTGAACAACACTCAGGGGTATCACTTTGTATGCTCTAAGGTGGGCACCCCCCCCAATCGTTGATTTTCCCAAAATCGGACCGTAGCTCAAGCATTGAGCCCATTGAGGCACCCTTCCAGGAAGCTCGAGTGCATTCCCCCCCCTCTTTCAACAATTTTTGTCAGACGATGGTTCCCCTCTCCGGGTAAAATGTCATCAAATACATCAATTGAGCCCCCCACACAATAAAAATAAAAATAATAATAATAAAATAAGTTCACAAAAGTAACACCCATGACAACAATTGCAATGCATACCTTGTATTGCTGGTTGCATTATGTCATCGCATCATGAGTTACAGTTCCATTTGGCTCACTTTATATGTGGGACTACTGTGCGCCATATATACCTACATATTGGTTCTGTATGTATATAGGTATGTATCTATCTAGGTAAGAGTGAAGCAGCAGGTAGATGGATGGGCTCCGGGACACTGGCGGATCTAGCCCACCGGTTTGGGGGGGGGGCAACTTTCGGTTTACGGCGTCAGCCTGGGGGAGGGGGAGGCTGACCAAACAATTATAACAAAATACCTTTAAAATTGGAGATTATTTCACCCGGAACGCTATTTTTTAACCTCGGCAAAGGTTACTGCATTTTAATTCAGTTTACTTTTGTTAGTTTGGGGGGGGGGCCAAAAGACACTATGGCCCCCCTTTGAAGCGATTGGGGGGGGGGGGCATGGCCGGAATGCCTCCCCCCTGGATCCGCCAGTGCTCCGGGATGTGATCATGCACAGTACATCCACGAGTTCATTGCTAACAGTGTGGTTGCAATAATCTGAATCGCATACAAGTTTGACGATGACAGGAAATTGATTTAATATTTAAATGAATCTAGCTCAAGATACTTTTGCATGTGTTCGACATGAGGTACGTGTGAAAAGAAGTATTGAATATAGTTCTTAATTAATGACACCATATATTTTCAGACAATTAAATAAATATCCGGATCAGCTTATCGCAACATTTTGTAATATAGGATTGTGTTGGAAAACAGAAGGATATCTTATTATTTTCTTAAATGTTCGTTTTCACGAGGAAAGCTGGATAGCTCATACGTTGTCCAAGTTACATCGGTTTATATTTGCCAAATTATACCCAATCCGCCCCGTTATCCGTACAAATCGTACATTCGTACTGATATCCAATCCGTGTTATGCTCTGCACCGGGTATACAAATCTAAGCTACTGCAGTACAATTCACGGAGCTCCAATGGTGCCGGGGCCCATGCTGCCGTCCTTGAAAGTTCTATTCTCAGTACCCATCCTATTTCGAGCCGAAATGGAAGCTCCACAAGTGCACTAATGACGTGAAACTCGCCGTAATCGCCTCAATGCTTGAACAACTCCGAGATAGTTTGGTTTGCTGTTGCTATTCAATTGACATTGGCACTCGTTGTGCGACCACGCTCCCGCGGGCACACATTTCCTCTGGGAGCTTGTAGATAGGTCGGCGGCGGTCCGAACTCGTCCGACACGAGATCTCGGCTGCATGGGCGCGCCGAAATGTCACCGCCAAGAATGAGTGACCTTAATTACGATTGTGGCGCGGACACGGTTATTTCAGACCCGCCGAGCAAGAATCGGCAGGCGGCGCGCTGGGGTCCGCCGCCACCCACGCCAGGTCACGCGCATTACCGCCCACGGCGCGCCGCCGTCGACAGTCTGTGCCGCGGCACACGCGGCGCACTCGCGACAACACCGGCCTCCGGCGCGCTGCGGCCGAGTGAAAATGGCGCGAACGACGAAATGGGCGAGTCCAATGTGAGCCGGCCGGCGTGGCGCTGCACTGGTCCGATCAGCTGCTGCCAAGCATGGCACGCGCCGGCGCCGCGGCAGCCGCTGCCGTCCATGGCACGCGCCGGCGCCGCGGCCCCCCTCCCTGGCACCCCCCGCGCCGCGGGCGCCGCGCCGTCCATGGCACGCGCCGGCGCCGCGGCAGCCGCTGCCGTCCATGGCACGCGCCGGCGCCGCGGCAGCCGCTGCCGTCCATGGCACGCGCCGGCGCCGCGGCAGCCGCTGCCGTCCATGGCACGCGCCGGCGCCGCGGCAGCCGCTGCCGTGCTCTTTGTAGGTGGACGCACACGGACCAGGTGTTTCGATCTTCTGGCGGCACTCCTGGTGATCGGCAGGATGAAAACACAAAACGTAGGCTCTCTTTGGCTTGCCGGCAGGCGACAATGTTGTTGCTGCTTTGTACCGCAATGAGTCGCAAAGGTGGTGAGGAAGGTTTCAAGTTGGTACTGCTGTCGTCAGTTGTTGAATCAATTGTGTTTTCAACACAAACATCCGTTAATCTGGAGCTAAGCTGACGGGTTGATTTTGTTTTATCTCGCGCCCAGCCCGCCCATGATTCATTCATTCCGAGGCGGTTAATCCCAGTGGCGGTGTTCAAGGGTTAGCAATAGAGCTGCTACTTTTTGGCACGATGGCACGGCACAGCAACCAGTAAAATGGATCGCGTAATTGCTGTGCCACATCATAATTTGCCGTGCCACCGCCGTGCCAGTGTCGACTCATCCTTAATAACAAAATCTTAGCATGTATCTAAAATTCCTTTATGAACCCATGGTTCCAAGATGGCAAGTATAAAAAATTTAAGTGAATATATATGGACGAAGCTTGGAATGTGCAGATGTTGCTGATTCAGTTCTTGTGTGGAATACTTGCAGCTCGGCTATTGTTTTTTTCGTCATTAGTAAAGATACTTCCTCCTTAAAATGGTTCCTTTTGTTTTGCCGCGTCTTTTGGCGTGTCATGTGCCGTGCCGTGCCATAATTTACTGTGCCCGTGCCGTACCCCGTGCCAGTTTTCGGTTAAAAAAGTGGCAATTCAAGTCGGCAAGGCAGCTTTTGCTTATCCATGCTTGAAAGCATGCTTTCAAGCATGGACCATGCCACTGCAGTGTCATGGTCCATATACATGTTTGTGATGACGTTGACTTGAAATATACCCCAAATGTACAAGTTCCTGGCGAAAGTAGTCCTTGCTTTCAACCATACTTGTTTGTTTTGCACAAATTAACACAGATAACAGAAAACGGATATTATTGCACCTTGGCTACCTCGCTCACTAGAAAAATAGCTAGAAATTCGCCAGTTTTCTTCCAGATTTCCTGCATAAGGCATAAGAGGTCGCACGTTTGGAATGAAGCTTGCTGCATACTACAAATTTAAATGTATGCGGCGAAAACAATGCTAGAAAATATCCAAAGGCACTAAGTTTTATTTCTTGTAAATAATTGTGGGTGCGAAGTCCATCACAGTAGGTAAATACTTTTTATTCTATCGATGTAATATTTTAGACTAGAATTTAAGTAAGCCAACTAGTATACCTAATGCCTACGAAAGACCAACTAGAACGGACCTGGTTTAAGATGGAATCAGGCCGAAGCTTTTACCTGATTTTGTGCCCAGTAAAAATGAAAACGAAATATGAGCTAGCTGGAATTGGAGGCCACTGCCTGTGTAAGGGTAGCGGGGCCTACGACAGGTATGAGGTATTGTGTGAATGGTTGTGTAGGCAGGACATTAAATCCACTTCAGAAAAATGAGGTTGGAATCAGTATATTTTGAGATTTTCCTACGCTGACCGATGAAGTGCATGTTAAATCAGTGGGGAGACCACTGTGGGATGTGGCCTGACCTTTTCCAGCTCAGCTTTGGGTCCTAACTCAGTATTGGAGTGTGGCGGGGGCGGATACAAAGGGAGCAATGGGGGTATGTCCCTCCCTGACATGGGAACGTGGCGCCCCTCCGGCATGGAAGAGACGCCTCTGGGAAGGCTCGAGTGCACTCGTGTCGAATTTTTCAGACAGAGGCGCCCCTCTGAGAGGAAAATGCACCGTCATGGAAGGAAAGGCACCCCTCTGGAAAGGCTCGAGTGCGCTCTCCACTCCCTAGATTTATTTCAGCCAGAGGCGCCCCTCGAAGACAAGGGTGACCCAGGTACTTCAGGTACTTTCGAAGTGGCGCTCCTCCGAACATGTACCACCCCGCATGATAATTCCTGGATCGGCCCCTGGAGTTTGGGGATGGGAATCATATTTTGTATTTGCTCGTGATATTTCCAACAGAATCATTCCGTTTATTGCCGAAGTCGTGTAAAATAATACCAGTGTTGTCCGTCAAACTGTCGGATGTCAACAAGATAGCCAGCTGGTCGCGACCTGTGACGGCCGTGTGCACCGCACCAGGGGAGGGGGGAGGGGGGTGCCTATTTAGTGACTGCCCCGGGAACACCTCTTGGTGACTGGGTGAAAGAGAGCGGTGACATGAAGGCGCCAATTAAAGACCAATTGCTTAGGAAGAGATCCGTCTGGACGGTGTGATGGAGGTGCCGATTGAAGGTCAATTCCAGGATGTTTGTCTGGAAGGTTGAGGTGCTGATTCGGGGTGTCATCAGGTATTTTCTTGGGGCTGGTGGAGATGCTGATTCAGGGACGTCACCAGAGAGGTGTGTCGGTACCGTGGGAAGCGTAGCGGAGGATCCAGTGAAATTTCTGATTCTTCAGGTGAGTTTGAAATTTGTGCCGACTAAGGAGCTGATTTACAGGACGTCGTCGGTAATATGCTTCGAAAAGTGGTGGCAGGGAATATTCAGGGGCGTGTCCAAGTATTCAGTACCACAGCTTTTGTCACAAAGGATGGTCAACTAAGTGATGTCATCATGAATTTGTCTCGAGTGGGTGATAACAGTACCGGTTCTGAGCTATTTTCAGTGCTTTGTGCCACTGAGGATGCGATATGGACTCGAGAGTGTTACCAGCAGATTTCTCGAGAGGTTTTGGAAGTGCCAAAATAAAAACACAGGAATACTTTAAGCACCACGACACCAACAAATAGTTGATATAATAGTACGTTTCAAATCACAATTATGAAGCTTTCGTATCCGTAATCCAGTGCGCATTGTCCATATTTCCGATTATTTAATACAGTCAGGACATGTGATCAAATAGTATCATGCTCTCATAGATAACCCACCATATTGGCAATGCCATCAAGACGTCATTTATCCATATGTGCCCTCGATATTGGCGGTAAGCTACTTATAGCCAATGATTTTAGCATATTTATAGACCATTGTCCGCGGTAAGGCACCCCTGATCAGGTCGTTGCACTCTCCTATGCGCACACTGACATTGATTTGCATTACCTTTCCCACAATAGTCTAGGTTAATGCAAGGTGCCAAATTGGATGCTATGCTTTTAGCCTAGTGTGTTCTCAATAGACCCATTGTTCAGAGTAAAATTTATTGGGGTCTGAGTCCTGAAATGTAAATGTAGGTGAAGTATGATAGAATGATAGAAGTATCGAATATGTCATGAACTCCACAGTGGCATTGTAAAGCTCTGTGGCAATCCGTGGTCTTGGGCCAAATAGACAATGATGTTGGTCATGCGAGAACTAAGCCTCAAGAGTCAACCAAGTAATAATACCTTGAATATTTCCCACTTCTGCTATTCTGAAGCTGTGAAGGTTTCGCTGGCAAACCTGATGTTTCCATTTGTTGATTGGTAAATCAATCAATGGAATCCACCAATAAAAAACCTTTGGTTAGGGATGTATGATAAATGGTCTTTCACCGGATTCCTGTAAGAACAAATTTCCCGTTCAATGCTATTTAGTACCCACATTCATCCCTCTCCCCCTCCCACCATGCCGCCTGCGAAAAGTTCACTTCTCTTACACAAAGCGTAGTTCAAGTTGTGCTTTATGATTTTCTAGGTACCTACAGGAAGCTCGAAGGAAGGTTCAACCAATTTAGTCACTAAACATGAGCAGGATTCACTTTTAGAATAAATCAAAGTAATGACATGTTCAGTGTTCGCAGAATCGGCTAAATGGCAGTGTAACGGCGGTATAACGCATCATAGCAAGGGTGAAGTCGGCTAAATAATAGGGTAACGGTATGACGCTCCATGACACGGGTGCAGTTGGCTAAATGACAGGGTAATGTATGACGCTCCATGACACGGGTGCAGTTGGCTGAATGACAGGGTAATGTATGACGCTGCATGACACGGGTGCAGTAGTAAGTTGTCATGAAAATTATTGTCCTTGAAACAAATATGTGTGCCGAATAATGTAGTAGTTATCTATATTTTCGGTAATGCACAAACAAATTCACTACCCATAGGGCATGAACTTCATTAGTTCCCGAAATCCCCAGTTAAAACCTGAAAACCCTGGGTGCATTAACCTTTGTCGCGAAGCTGATACCTTTATAAACGGTGGGTTGCAGTATTTTACTTCGCACGACTCTATGTATTGCGTCCAAGATATTGATGACAAAATGCACATGCGCCTGTCCTGTTGGAGTCCACCTGTCCTACATATTAAGTATTGGAATTTTCAGGTCAAACTTCCGCTGCTAGTGTCACGTTCTAATTGTTTTACGTCATTTCATGAGCATGTTTCGGGTCCAACAAAGAATCCTGACGTCCCAAACTTTGCTGATGATCAATGGGTGTTCAATACGTATTCCGTTTCCCTGAATGTGTGTTTCTGAAATAGGAGATGGAGGAGGGGAAATGAGATTCTGAGTAGTAAATAATGGAAGCGTTATATTTATTGGGATGAGTTTTATTCCAGAATGTCCTGCAAAACTCGAGTGTTCAAATGCATTCAGCAATAAGTAACTAAATAGATTAAAACTGATCATCCTACCTGTAACGTACAAGAGATATCTGGGGTAGGAGGCTAGGAGGGGTGAGGAGCTTCGTTACTTCTTTTTTTGTTAGCCAGTTACCACCACCGATACTACAATTATCGACGATCCGGTGGAAATATTGCCTTCTGCTCAGCTAATATCGCGTTATGGCGCGGTCCGAAGGGTCACGCCAGGGGCCCACAGAAGCCCAAGGGAGGGGGGGGGGGGCGACCGGTCAGTTCTACCGGACAGACGATTGTGAATCAAAGCATATAAGATCCGGCATGTTAGCCCTCGCCCGAATGTCATTGTGCCACATTCGCCAGTGGTGCGACACCCCTGGCATTTCGAAACAAAACGTGCTAGATAAAGAAAACAAAAACGGGCGTATGGGGTGAGACGGTATCTCACGAGTGACATCCAATTGTTGTACCTGTGGTTGATTGGTGATCCTCCAGGTCAGATCAAAGTAAAATTTTCGGGATAATCAAGACTTTTCACAATTTGATCGCAAACACTTCATAAACTGCGACAGATATATACCTTTCGTTATTATCAGTGTGTTTATAGGTGCTTTTCGGATGTAATGACATATTTCAAGCTTCATTTAAGGCACAGGTCACGGGTCAGGTAGGTCAAGCCAAGGGCCGACCCCGCATTTGAGAGCTTGATAGAACGATGGTTAAAACCACAGCTTCCACCCAACGCAAGGTAAAATGGATGATGAAATCGGATTTAGGATTTAAGATGACGCTAGATATTCTGCCACTATAAAGAGGTTGCACGAGGTCAACGTAGGTCAGTGACCTTGAATGATCTTGGAGTGGTACAGGAACAACGTCCGAATATTAATTCAGTCATATATTTGCCTAAGCCACACTAAGTGTGTCGGCTTAGGTCACAATGTCATGTCCAAATGCGATGATCCGAGATTTCGTTAAAAATGGTCGAAGGAGTTCCCAGTGTGACTCCATAGCTCGGTGACCTGATCTGAACCTCTATGACAGGAAATGAAGATCACATGTCCGAAAAAGGCGCCCCAGACAGTACCGAAAATTGCACTGGGTTTCGTTGAACGGTTCGAAGCTATCCGCGAAAAACCTTAGGGGGTTACATCAACCGCCACCCCTCTATTGGCGAGGGTTAAGCAAACAAAAACCTAGTTCCGGGTGCCCAAGCGAGTACTACCTGGGTACGAACCTGAATGAGTCTGGTCAAGACCATTCTATATTAATTATTGACCTGAAAACTCTCGGTCTTCGCGGTCGGCCGGCTTGCCTGAAATTCTCTTCCAGCATCATTAAAGCGCCATCTTCAAGAACAATGAGGATTCCAATGATAAAACCGACAAATGACAGAAAGCAACTTGTAGCATATCAACAGTACTCATTCTGACGAAAAAAGCAACACCACACATCGAAGTTTTTGCTGCGTGAAATGTGCCCGTGTGCACAATTACGGCCCAGACGCCACGAACTATTTTCGCGTAAGGTTTCGATTGGTGAGGCAGTGGAGTAGACTACTAACGTAAAATGTAGACGTTCCTTACTTTTATTTCGATAGCGATGAATAAAAATGACGCACATTCGTAGATAATCTACGTAGATGCGTTATTTTTTATTGGGAGTACATTTCATGAAGCGAATGCTCTTGCGGAAATGGAGAGTGTCATTCTCACGGCACTAGCTTCCTACATTACTCTACCGAAATGACATGAAGTCACCGAAACATTAGCGCGGCCGATGAGAGCATTTTTCCCACGGGCATGGAAAATAGAATGTCTTACGTCACTGGCGGTACAGAAGTGAACAGCACTCAGCATCACAGGTTCGGCACCTGTAGTTAGTGTCCCACAGAAAACTTCTCCGACACCCAAAACAGGTTATTTACATTGCTGAGATCTCGGAAGTTACTCTCCACTTGTCTATTATCAGCCTTCTTGGCCTGACATAGCTTCTTTTGAAGGTCGAAGCTATTCTTGGTCATCAGCGGTCGTGTGGAGCGAGCTGAAGCACTTCCTGCCGTCACTCAGGAAAACCGGGAGATGTTGTAGACCCCGCACATCCACTCAGAACGACGGATAGCCCCACTACCCGAGCGTCGACATCGACACCGACATTGGGGTTGCTGTCGTCTGGGCTGTTCGGCACTGGCCATCAGGGTTTCGTCGCCCGGCTTCCGCAGAAGAAAGTGGTTAATATGGCTGTAAATGAGCAGGTACAAATGGTTGAGATCTACCCTTGCCGGGTCTTTATGTGTGTGGTGCGACCTAGTGACGACTTCCTGTGTTTTGAATATGGTGGAGATGGGGTTTGTGTGTGTCAAGCAGGGATCGGAGCCAGGTATTTGGCTTCGAACCCGAGTCTAAAGTTTTGAACCATGTGAATAGGCTGCATAATCACGAAGCCGAAGCCGAAGTCATGTATTTCAAAACCCTTGAGGCCGACATCGAGACCGAAATCTACAACTAAGTCTCGAACTCGCAGACTGACAAAACATTTCAATTAGTCTTTTTAAATGGGTCGACTATGAAATAGACGCGCTATTTTATTCACATACCGCCACCATTTTCAGAATGTATTCTCAAATTTCAAAGACATCGGTATTTTTTTAACTTTCAAGTCAAAGCTGAAAACATTCAGGTCCACAAAGCCGAAGCCAGGATTCCAGAAGTACATGAAGCTAAGGATGAAGTCCATGCCAGATATAAAAATCGGTTTCATGAAGCCAAAGAAGACCGGTCCGATGCTAACACTGTGCATATATGTTTGTTTTAGGCCATATGTGCCTACAATGCAAAATTAAGTTGATGTCGAGGAACATATATTGTGATTTGTATGCCTGTATATTCCCATAGACATAATAAAGTTCAGGATAAATAAATTCTCTAAAAATATACCTCCTGCAGCATTCACGAAGCTTGCAATTTAAGCCGAGGATGCCGTACTCAATGTCTAAATGACCAGAATATGTATATTCCACCTTCATTGGGCGAAACTGTGCCAGGAATGCGGCCGTCAGTGCGGTAAGACCCCGGGCCCCGACATTTCGGACATTTCGGAGATGAACTCGGAGCATTTCTACCTCCACCGGCGCTGCAGTATGCGCAGCTTCCAACATCTGGAAGCAACGCAGCATCTGGAGGCCACGAAGTTGCGACTCGAGCTCATCTCCATCTCACACATCTCAGAGGCGGACACATGGTGGCACGGGGGTGGGGGAGCATGGGCCCTCCCCCTCCCATATGGAAAGATGGCGCCCCTCTGACCGGAAAAGACACCCCTTCAGGAAGACTGGAGTGTGTCCCCATCCCCCTTCTAGTTCAGCATATTTTTCAGTCAGAATCGCCCTTTTCTGAGGAAAAGGCACCCTCCTGACGCGAAGATGCGCCCGCAGGTTTCGTTGAGTGCACCCTCGTCCCCGCTCAGCAAAGTTTTCCTCGGAGGGACGCCTTTAGCGCCCCTCCGCGGACATGCGCCATCCATGAACATTCCTGGATCCGCCCCTGGCACGTCTGATACGTCCTGGAGATAGGCTCGGCACCACGATGGAGGCGACAATCGGGGCGGCGGCTTCGGTGGTGACAGCCGCCACCGCAGCGGCCCGGTCAGCGGCGGCGGCGGCTGTGCCGTCAACGCCCAGCGGATTTCCACCGTGGCGTGTCAGTACCAGAACGCTTAGACATCAGCGACGGGATTTGGCCTCCATTGGCGTCCCTCCAACTTTCAAGCTGGAGGGACAGTTTCCGCTACTGACCCTACAATATCTGCACCCATGGCTGTGAGGAATATATCCAAGTTAGGGTGCGGTGCTGGGAAGGATTAGTGGATGTGGATGCTTAAGTTGTTTCTATGGGTACGCCAACATGTCACAAATCCGTACGCCTCCATTCGGTGGTGGTCGGACCTGGTCTGGTTTCGTGCTTGGACTAAGTTATATCCGGCCAGCTTTGGCCATGTAGAAACTATAAGATGAAGGAGGAAGACAAACTTTAGGTCCCTTCACGATACATTCGATTGCCAGACCATACAGCGTCGCCAGTATCTCACGCCGATTGGTTACGAGTGGACTCGGAAATTCCGCCGGTTGAGGGATTCGAACCAGCGACATTGCGATCATAAGTCGAACACTTTTCCGACTGAGCCACCGCATAGCCCTGTGATGAAGGAGATGGATAAAATTGCGAGTAGAGCGGAAGTTGACCGGACCGTGATGTACAGCGTGGCATGGTGAGTGGTCCTGGTTCTCTGTTCTGGTCTGGTTCGGTCTGGTGCTGGTCCGGCGGACCGTGGGTGACTCCCCGTTGCAGCACGTGCCACCGGTCCGTGCCGACCCGGCCCGTCACGGCGCACCTCACCGAGTGGCCCCTGCACTCACACACTCACAGCTGCCGCTGCCCGATGTTTACGAACGGCCGCTTTCATGATACACTTTACGCATGCTCATAGGATATTTATGAGGCAGGAACAGTTGGACAGTATGATTACCACTTAGAAAGCGGTTATTTGATGACGTCAAGAAAATGGAACAAGCGATGCGGCATATGGTAGCGCGAAGTGGCGGATCTGCACTCTCCGTCGGGTCAGCAGCTTTGCATCGGGTCAGCAGGGCGTTTTCACCGTAAACCGGGTGCACGCCGAATTTCAGCCGGGTCGATGCGGCGAAACTGCGGGTAAGTGAGCCAGCTGTCGCGAGATGGCGCCGTCGTCCGACGGCCGCGATAATTTACGCTTGTCAAAAACAAACCTGGCCCCATGAGGCGTTTATTATAGTTTTTTTGTAACGCGGCCGGCCCGGCCGACAGTGATGCACGGTGGCCGGTGGCACGGTGGCCGGTGGCGCGGCGGTGGCCGCAGGGCCGGCGCGGCCCACAGGTGTGCACGGTGGCCGGTGGCGCGGCGGTGGCCGCAGGGCCGGCGCGGCCCACAGGTGTGCACGGTGGCCGATGGCGCGGCGGTGGCCGCAGGGCCGGTGCGGCCCACAGGTGTGCACGGTGGCCGGTGGCGCGGCGGTGGCCGCAGGGCCGGTGCGGCCCACAGGTGTGCACGGTGGCCGGTGGCGCGGCGGCGGCCGCAGGGACGGCGCGGCCCACAGGTGTGCACGGTGGCCGCAGGGCCGGCGCGGCCCACAGGTGTGCACGGTGGCCGGTGGCGCGGCGGTGGCCGCAGGGCCGGTGCGGCCCACAGGTGTGCACGGTGGCCGGTGGCGCGGCGGTGGCCGCAGGGACGGCGCGGCCCACAGGTGTGCACGGTGGCCGCAGGGCCGGCGCGGCCCACAGGTGTGCACGGTGGCCGGTGGCGCGGCCCACAGGTGTGCACGCGCCGTCCTGTCGGCGCGACTACAGGTCAGTGGCCGGCGCCGGGCGCCTCGTCACGTCAGCCGCCGCCCGGCTCCCTCCAGGTCACGGCCACCGACCGAGCGCAGCTGGCCGACCTGCCAGGTCACGGCCACCAGCCAGCTGGCCTACCCGCCAGGTCACGGCCACCGACCAGCTGGCCGACCCGCCGGCTGGTGCACTGCCGCATCACACGGACGCCACTCGGGCCTGCCAACGGGCTCCGTGCTCACTGCAGCCTCTAGCGTGTTTGTTCTGACACCTCCTCCCACCATTCGTTCGTCTCGGCGCGTACGACAGAGGTGGATGACAGGTGGAAATACAGCACTAAGGAACTCCAGTCTTCCAATGAGAATGCCCCGCCGCAGAGAAGTGGATAGTAGGTTTTATTTTTTCATTAAGTTCTGGTTGTTTTGAGATTATGGGATGACGGAGATTGAGAAAAGTTCGCAAGAGGAGATGCCGAGTGTACGGTGTAGGGCGGCGTAGGATGAATGGATGCTGTTCGAGTGAATATTATGAAGTTGTATACATGGGTTATGATATTCTTACGGTGCTGGTGTTTACGTTCCTGTTGCTTATGGCACTGGAATTTATGTTTCTAGTGATTACGATATGTATATGGTTTATTACGCCACCCTTCAGCTTATGCTTGCATGTCTTATGTCTATAATTCATACGCATTACACCAATACTGTGAACAAGAACACCATGCCATGTTTATTGTAGCTTATAAGATGACATACCCAGTAAAATAATGGCCCTGGGAGACACAACATATCGCATGCCACACCACTAAATACACAGTATTTACGGCAACATCAAGTCTGGTCAAATCGGCCATGCAATTCCGCCATTTATTTTGATAGCCGGTGAGATTTGACATGACGGGTTCGAAATAAATGGAGTGATCGTGCCTTAGCGAGGAGCGTCATCGATATGGTGGGGAGAGAGGGAAGTATATCATTTCGAAATATTTCACGCCAGTGTTAACCTCAAGAATTCGTCAGGTAGCGGTACTTCCCATTCCCCTTATACCAACTTAGTACGCGCAAAAAAAATTATCAGGTTGTTTTATCTGATAACACAACGCGTTAGAGACCCGCAGAAATGGAGATGGGAGCAACACTGGGACACTCATGATGGGCGCCAAAGTAAAGCCGGGAGCCAGAGATGAAAGGTGTTGGTGGACGCTGGTGGCCTCGAGATGAAGAAGAACTGGTTTACCGGTGAGGTCACTACTCTCGAAAAGAAAGGTCGTGATTCTTGACTCGATTGGATTATTAGCATAAATAAGCTCGTGCTATTGTCAACTGCGATGCTAAATGCGCTTCCCACGTATATCTAGGGCTCCACTGGCACTCCCCACGTATGCATGTGTTAGTTGTGTTAGTTTTGTCTGACACCATGGGCCTCGCCACGGATTTTGCATGGGCGAGGGGAACGGGTGTTTTTATTTCGACTTTGCACGTGACGCCACAGGCGCAATGTTAAATTTCTCGACGTTTTGGGTAGGCATTCTGCCGGCCTGTACCATGCCGAAGCCCATGCCCGACACAGCGTCTGTGCTTCCCTGGGCACACTGTCCTCTGGCGCCCTCTTCAACCGTCCTTTATGCTGTCACTCAATCTCCTTCCCCTTCCTGTGTGTTCGATGGTCGACTTCCAGCACCATTCCCGTTGTCTCTGGCGCCTGGCGCCGAGACTGGTTGCAATGCATGTCATGAGGATGGCGATGATGGCGTCCCGTAATGCCCCTCCTGCTGTCCCCTGACATCCCTCATAAAGTCATAAAGTCATAAAGTGTTTAGGCTTAATAAGAGCCACAAGGGCCCATCCAGTTAAGTCTGTAAATGGAGATACCATAAGCCCGGTAAAAAACCACCCCCAACCATCATCACATCCTAAAGAAACCATCCACCAACATCCCACACACCTATCAATGCCTATCTACCGTAGCTATCCATTCCTATTCCCCTGATCCCTCTTAACACATGTGGATTGAATACTTTACCAATAATTTTCTAACTACATCCATACCTGCTTAAAGGGGTCTGTGCCGTGCACACTTATTTGGCATAAATCTGGCCCCATCCATCACAAATTAGAACTGAAAAACAAAATTGTCCTTTCTAAAAAAAATTGTCCACCCTACTTTTAAATACATTTAATGAGGAACTCCCCACAATATCAGCAGGCAGCCTATTCCACTCATCAACAACCCTTTGACTGAAGACCTGTTGTCGCTTAACTGTCCTACACCTCATCTTGTCTAACCTAAATTGATGACCCCTAGGTGATACTCTAAACCGAAGAGCATCATTCAAATTGATCTGATCTAGCCATTTAACAATTTTGTACATTTCAATCATGTCCTGCCTCTGCTGCCTCCTATGCTGTCCCCTGGCGCTCCTCCTGCTGTCTCCAGCGCTGTCCCCTGACGCCCCTCCTGCTTCTCCAGCGCTGTCCCCTGGCGCTCCTCCTGCTGTCTCCAGCGCTGTCCCCTGACGCCCCTCCTGCTGTCTCCAACGCTGTCCCCTGACGCTCCTCCTGCTGTCTCCAGCGCTGTCCCCTGACGCCCCTCCTGCTGTCTCCAGCGCTGTCCCCTGGCGCTCCTCCTGCTGTCTCCAGCGCTGTCCCCTGGCACCCCTCCTGCTGTCTCCAGCGCTGTCCCCTGGCGCCCCTCCTGCTGTCTCCAGCGCTGTCCCCTGGCGCTCCTCCTGCTGTCTCCAGCGCTGTCCCCTGACGCCTCCTCCTGCTGTCTCCAGCGCTGTCCCCTGGCGCCCCTCCTGCTGTCTCCAGCGGTGTCCCCTGTCCCCTGGCGCCCTCCTGCTGACTCCAGCGGTGTCCCCTGACGCCCCTCCTGCTGTCTCCAGCGCTGTCCCCTGGCGCTCCTCCGGTGCGCTTCCAAGGCCGTCCGTTGACGTGCCTGCTGTGTGCTGTGTGCTGTCCCCTGGCGCCCCTCCTGCTGTCTCCAGCGTTGTCCCCTGGCGCCCCTCCTGCTGTCTCCAGCGCTGTCCCCTGACGCCCCTCCTGCTGTCTCCAGCGCTGTCCCCTGACGCCCCTCCTGCTGTCTCCAGCGCTGTCCCCTGACGCCCCTCCTGCTGTCTCCAGCGCTGTCCCCTGACGCCCCTCCTGCTGTCTCCAGCGCTGTCCCCTGACGCCCCTCCTGCTGTCTCCAGCGCTGTCCCCTGACGCCCCTCCTGCTGTCTCCAGCGCTGTCCCCTGGCGCTCCTCCGGTGCGCTTCCAAGGCCGTCCGTTGACGTGCCTGCTGTGTGCTGTGTGCTGTCCCCTGACGCCCATCCTGCTGTCTCCAGCGCTGTCCCCTGGCGCCCCTCCAGCTGTCTCCAGCGCTGTCCTCTGACGCCCCTCCTGCTGTCTCCAGCGGTGTCCCCTGACGCCCCTCCTGCTGTCTCCAGCGCTGTCCCCTGGCGCCCCTCCTGCTGTCTCCAGCGCTGTCCCCTGACGCCCCTCCTGCTGTCTCCAGCGTTGTCCCCTGGCGCTCCTCCGGTGCGCTTCCAAGGCCGTCCGTTGACGTGCCTGCTGTGTGCTGTGTGCTGTCCCCTGACGCTCCTCCTGCTGTCTCCAGCGCTGTCCCCTGACGCTCCTCCTGCTGTCTCCAGCGCTGTCCCCTGGCGCTCCTCCTGCTGTCTCCAGCGCTGTCCTCTGACGCCCCTCCTGCTGTCTCCAGCGCTGTCCCCTGACGCCCCTCCTGCTGTCTCCAGCGCTGTCCCCTAACGCCCCTCCTGCTGTCTCCAGCGCTGTTCCCTGGCGCCCCTCCGGTGCGCTTCCAAGGCCGTCCGTTGACGTGCCTGCTGTGTGCTGTGTGCTGTCCCCTGGCGCCCCTCCTGCTGTCTCCAGCGCTGTCCCCTGGCGCCCCTCCTGCTGTCTCCAGCGCTGTCCCCTGGCGCCCCTCCTGCTGTCTCCAGCGCTGTCCCCTGGCGCCCCTCCTGCTGTCTCCAGCGCTGTCCCCTGACGCCCCTCCTGCTGTCTCCAGCGCTGTCCCCTGACGCCCCTCCTGCTGTCTCCAGCGCTGTCCCCTGACGCCCCTCCTGCTGTCTCCAGCGCTGTCCCCTGACGCCCCTCCTGCTGTCTCCAGCGCTGTTCCCTGGCGCCCCTCCGGTGCGCTTCCAAGGCCGTCCGTTGACGTGCCTGCTGTGTGCTGTGTGCTGTGTTGCTGTCTCCTGGCGCCCCTCCTGCTGTCTCCAGCGCTGTCCCCTGGCGCCCCTCCTGCTGTCTCCAGCGCTGTCCCCTGGCGCCCCTCCTGCTGTCTCCAGCGCTGTCCCCTGGCGCCCCTCCTGCTGTCTCCAGCGCTGTCCCCTGACGCCCCTCCTGCTGTCTCCAGCGCTGTCCCCTGACGCCCCTCCTGCTGTCTCCAGCGCTGTCCCCTGACGCCCCTCCTGCTGTCTCCAGCGCTGTCCCCTGACCGCCCCTCCTGCTGTCTCCAGCGCTGTCCCCTGGCGCCCCTCCTGCTGTCTCCAGCGCTGTCCCCTGACGCCCCTCCTGCTGTCTCCAGCGCTGTCCCCTGGCGCCCCTCCTGCTGTCTCCAGCGCTGTCCCCTGACGCCCCTCCTGCTGTCTCCAGCGCTGTCCCCTGACGCCCCTCCTGCTGTCTCCAGCGCTGTCCCCTGGCGCCCCTCCGGTGCGCTTCCAGCGCCGTCCGTTGACGTGCCTGCTGTGTGCTGTTGTGCTGTCCCCTGGCGCCCCTCCTGCTGTCTCCAGCGCTGTCCCCTGGCGCCCCTCCTGCCCGCTGTCTCCAGCTGCTGTCCCCTGCGCCCCTCCTGCTGTCTCCAGCGCTGTCCCCTGGCGCCCCTCCTGCTGTCTCCAGCGCTGTCCCCTGACGCCCCTCCTGCTGTCTCCAGCGCTGTCCCCTGGCGCCCCTCCTGCTGTCTCCAGCGCTGTCCCCTGACGCCCCTCCTGCTGTCTCCAGCGCTGTCCCCTGGCGCCCCTCCTGCTGTCTCCAGCGCTGTCCCCTGACGCCCCTCCTGCTGTCTCCAGCGCTGTCCCCTGACGCCCCTCCTGCTGTCTCCAGCGCTGTCCCCTGACGCCCCTCCTGCTGTCTCCAGCGCTGTCCCCTGGCGCTCCTCCTGCTGTCTCCAGCGCTGTCCCCTGACGCCCCTCCTGCTGTCTCCAGCGCTGTCCCCTGGCGCCCCTCCTGCTGTCTCCAGCGCTGTCCCCTGACGCCCCTCCTGCTGTCTCCAGCGCTGTCCCCTGACGCCCCTCCTGCTGTCTCCAGCGCTGTCCCCTGGCGCTCCTCCTGCTGTCTCCAGCGCTGTCCTCTGACGCCCCTCCTGCTGTCTCCAGCGCTGTCCCCTGACGCCCCTCCTGCTGTCTCCAGCGCTGTCCCCTGACGCCCCTCCTGCTGTCTCCAGCGCTGTCCTCTGACGCCCCTCCTGCTGTCTCCAGCGCTGTCCTCTGACGCCCCTCCTGCTGTCTCCAGCGCTGTCCCCTGACGCCCCTCCTGCTGTCTCCAGCGCTGTCCCCTGACGCCCCTCCTGCTGTCTCCAGCGCTGTCCCCTGGCGCCCCTCCGGTGCGCTTCCGAGGCCGTCTGTTGACATGCCTGCTGTGTGCTCCCCGTTATCTCCTGGCACCCGTCCTGTCGTCTGGCACCCGGCGCAAGTGTCGCCTGGCTGGCAACGGTCGTGCGGCGCCAATAATGATCCGCTGGCGCAAACAATGATCCGATGGCGCAAACAAACGCAGCACGGTCGGCCCGTCACCACACCATCGACTGGAGCGACGCCGACGGCGGCGCCGCAGGTGGCTCCAGCATCAATGGCCGGCCGGTCAAGGCCGACCAGTCGCCAGCTGGCACATCTTCAAGTTGATCAGACATAAGATAAATATAGCGTCGAATTGCAGCGCAACACGCGCCGTGCGATTGAAGCGGAGCGATTGTTTGTGGCATTCCGTAAAATGCATGCGAAATTTTGCTATTTTGTAAGCGCTCGAACACCGCCATGTCCCTGGCATATATAGCAGTTGGGCCTCTTTCTATATATTACGTCTACCGACTGACAAATTGAACTGATTAAACGCAACTGGATAGCCCTGGATTCCGCATGTTGCGCCTCCTCTTGTAGCATTGTTTGCGGGTGTTGTTGATCTTGAACAGCAGGTGAAGTAAAGTGATTTTACATGCGTCACAACTGACCGGCTATGTGTATATCTCAGCGAAGAATATATGATTTCGAATGATTCAGGCGGCAATGGCATACGGTTGGTTTTTCCGTCCTGCTAGTCCTTTCGCGGAGGTCGAGGACGTCATCACAGCGCGGTGTGATGTTCTCTTTTTCAGCATGTATAATTTTCACTAGGTTAAGGTTCCAGCCGAGGTCGGGAGTCGCAGATGAGAGTTCACAACTGTCGGGAAGGTAGCGCAAGATTAACAGCTTGATGAAATAGGTGGAGAAACATTGAGCTGACTCTCACCTTGTTTAAACGTCAGCGAAAAGTTACTCAACCCCAATTGCCTATCATGACTCCCAAATCTTATTCCTTGTTATTGGTACATGTAGTTATCTTCCCCTTCCATACTCTCCTGTACAAACCCTTCCACTTTATTTCACACTCATGCTCTCTCCCTAGCCCGTCCACTCCATCCCTTATCTATTTATATCTCCCTCATATTTTTCCCTTATCTCTCCCTGATCTATTTCTCTATCTCCCATATTTTCCGTTATCTCTCCGTTATCTTCCATTCCTCTCTTGGTTGAAGGCCAATTTCACAACGCAATGGAACCCCGCTTCTCTTGCATCAGACCTCTCACCTCCGACTGGGTTCGAATCACTACATTTTTCACTAGTGCACCCTTTCGCCGTCCTCCCCTCGCTATCCGTTGCTTTCTGATGCGGGCCGCGATGAGGGGCTTCTCCCTGGAGAGCGAGCCGGCATCCAGACGTCCTTCTGCAGCCTCAGCTAGACTGTGTGAGCTCAGAGACGTAACCAAAGCCATCCGGATGGTCTATTTTTAGATCGGCGGCAGAAGCTCGCGAATTTTTGGCATAGACCCCTTGAAAAGTTTGTCGGTGACTTGTATGGTCTTCCTAGGACTCCCGAGTGTCCTATGCTGGGGATGCGTCCACCAATGCCACCGTCAGCCTCTTGATCGTAGCCAATGTCCTGCCCGTACACTCACTAATGCTTTGAGAAGGATCACTTTCACTGATCGAAGTCAACATTTGAGTTTTCCAATGTCATTCAAGTACCTTCCCGGCATGGTATCCGACTAATGCCAAAATACACCTCAAAACCGTTCCCCACCCAAAGTCCTGAAATGTGCGTAACTTGAGAATTCGATGGAACGTCACGGCAACATAACACCGGTGATTCCATGCGCCGCCTCTCCAACAAGTCCCCAAATTAACTACAGGCAGGAAACAGCTGCGACAGTTGTTATTCTGAGTAACATACCCACGAACCTGATTCGATTGCATCACCTCCCATGTAGAAATCCGCCAGAAACCGTCGACACCCGTACCTCACTGTCGAAAGTTCAAGGTTGTTTACGGATGCTGATTCAGGACTTAAGTATTCCACACGCATATAAACAACTTTGGGAAGCATATGTCGTAATGTTTCAGACGGGATATTTGCAAAAAGCTGACGCCATTTTACATGACACAGATCGTTACACTAAGCTTAACTAAAATCCTGTTTCGAAAGCGGAATCGGCGACCAAACGTAATTTCAAATCATCTCGAAAGGCAAGGTACCGGAGAAGAAGCCAACCACAGCAGGACATCTGTGTTCTATGGTATGCCGAAGGAGTCTGGGTTCGAGTTGCTCTTTCAGCCTGGCCAAGCCTTGCGTCTGATGCAAGACCGTCTGGTTGAAGCTCAAAGGTCACGCCGCTGACCTTCCGATCCGTCCACTCCAAATCAAATTCGACTAGCACTTACTGGCACCGTTTTGTGTTCTCATGATGCTGTGCAGTACCTATTGCTGGGTGTATACAAAGTTCAACTTGCGTATCGCTGTAGATGGCATTGCACTTGTGAGCTATTATCTCTGTTGAAGTGCTGCCAAATGCTGCAATATAATGTCCACGCGCAAGCTTTCCCATGCTGAAATATTGCCATATTAAGACATATTGGCATAGTATATAGCATGATGTCTGGTTTGATACGAGGTATTCTGAATGAGACAGAATGAGGATGAACGCACATTTACATGCTTGCGTTATTGTGAATTTTTATTGTGGCCGATGTCTCCGTAAAAACTTGAATCTGTTAGCCCCCTTTTTGTGTGGTAATTGTAAGTCAATTTTTGTGAGTGGAGCTTGTTCTGCCCCCACCACCTGAGATCTCGAATACTTACAGTCCGATACCCTTCCAAAATACCATAAAACAATTTTTTTTTGACGAAATCTAGACATCAAGGTCTTAAGACTTCAACGACAAAAAGCAACCGTGGTGAAGTCAGAAAGCCAAAGAAGGGAAAGTTTAACGTTTTCAATACTCCTCCAGAATCTGATTTATATCTTGTTCCGATTTTCGTGCATGTAAATTTCATTTTTCCCTTACGTTTCATTCTGCCACCTGAGCATGCAACATGTATTTGGCAGTGCAATGGCGAGCGATGGAGTGGGGGGGGGCTTCTTTTTATGCTGTCAAAGGATCGCTTATATTAAGAAAACTAATAATTGTATGGGCCGTTGTGATAAGCTAACGACTTGAGACCGAAAAGATGGTGAACATACCCTATGCATTTAGTCTTCCTGGAAAAACTGAAAAACCGATTTCGAGAATTCCTGCCAGTGCCAATTCCATACACATATCTGAAAGAAGAAAGACTTCCCAATGGCATGACAACGCACAAAACAAGTGGGAAATATTTAGTAAAAATTTTCCAGTGGCCAGATTTGCGCCGATTGACATGCGTATGCCCGGCGGCCGATGACGTACCTATGGGTCATTTAGACCCCACCCCATGTCTGCCCAGGCAGAACATATTTGAGCTCTCAGGCTCAAGTGAGGCACTCGTACGTTCGAACAGTGCCGATTCCAGGCTGGACCTGGACAGACCTAGGCTGACCTAGGATGACCTTAGGTGGCATTCGTCGGAATTTAAATGTCATGTGGTAACAGGTAATTTTCAACGCTGAATTCGATTTTAGCGCCCAGTGATACCCAAAACAAATCCAAGTTTAAGAACATATCGCCAAAGGTTATCCGAGATCGCCAACGTGGACCGCCCTTTGAACAGAAAACAAAATATGGTGCTGTGATGAAAAGAGAAAATCTAAATTTTAGGCTTTCGATTCGTGTTCAGGTAATTGAAATCGGTTCATAAGCCTCGAAGTAATGATCAGTAGAGAATGCTTCCCCGCTCACTTTTTTCCATACATCCCACTGGCACAATAAAGTTATCGCCACATGCGATGTGATGCCTAATTTGCTGTCGTTGACGTCTGCAGTACAAATATTGCACATGAAAAGTTCCAGCGGGAAGTGGAAGCTAGTTGCGAGTATTGGCAGTGAAAAATGTTGCACCTCCTGAGGATCGAGCCGACGACCAGAAGTAGAAATTTCGCCTGTTGTCATTATTTTCGCTCAAAATACCGCCGGAATGTAATTGCGTGAAATGGACTTCATTTTACAGGGAAAAGTACGGCGCACATCGTAACGTGCAATCTGGTGGAGTCACTGCTCTGATAAGGTCAGGAGAACCCGGAAAATAATCCGATGTCATTTTTTTGTCAATTCCCTTTCTTATGCATCAGGAACATCTCATTTCATCCAAAAATATGGTCCCAGTTGAAGATCTAATGGTGAGAAATGATTTCGAACCAAACGAGCGAGAATCAGTGCATGTTTTACCATACATTGGCAATGTTCGTCTGATGCTTCATGCAACATTTGTTTCTTTAAATCAGTAGGTCTCGTTATGTGAGCCGTGAGCTTTGCTGGCCACAAAATGACACATGATGCAAACTTGACCACTGCCTGCTGCCTTTTGAATATGTCTTCTTTTCGGGGCTCGCTGCATTTACGTACATTGCATTGCACGAAACCTTTCACACCCAGATTTTGTCTTGCTGGATGCACTCCGCGTCATAATTATACCATACCAGAACGCTCTCCCTTTGACCGCCATTGATCATAAAAATTAGTTCAGATTTCAAATGTGGAAGACTTCTACACTATCTGACTACCCTGATACTAGCTGCATTATATAACACCTATTTATTGATATATGCAACTTCAAAAGCCTCCCCTCCCCCAGTTTACCTTCCTGGACCTGCCATTGTTTTCCTGAAGCACTATGTGAATATAATGAACATGATGATGATCGGTCTCTATGAACGAAATAAGCAGTCACCGATCGTGTACCACCTTTTCGTAGAGCTACCGTAGGTAGATTATATGCCTGCTACCAGCCGCCGTTATTTGGTGGCGCTGTGCCTGACTGGCGTGCAGCCCAAGTGTCCCGTGAATAACCTTTTGTGGGTCAATGACTGAGGGCATGATCGCGCTAGCCTGGGCGAAGCTGGATCAGAACAGGCGCGCTACTGCGAAATGATCGATGCACATAACTCGGCCTCAATTGGTATTCAATGACCTGTCGGTAGCTGCCCAAGTGCTATATTAGAATCCATCTGTGCCCCTACTTCTAAGGAGATGATTCTTCGTCCACTACGAATAAGTAAATAGGAGAAGTGAACGAATAAGTGAAGAAATAAGAATACTACTCTCCAATGTCGATGTTGCGAGATCTCGGTTGATTTTATCTTGATGATTTCCATAGACTATTTTAGTGACGCGTCTGGCTATACCTATCGGCGAAGTTGCTTCCAAACGGACTACTCCAAATTCCTGTGGGTGCCTACAGATTAGTGTGTGTGTGCTTGAGATAGGCGGTGCCATACTTTGTGGATACATTGCGCAAGTATATATGTTTCATTTGTCATTTAGCCCATGGCCGTGGCATGGAATAAATCGCAGTGCAAATTACCGCATGCGGCGATTTGTTCCAGATATAATCGGGAACAACTCGCATCGGAGCTGTCCCGGTGATAATTGGCAGATGGTAATTCTGATTTCATTCGCGGGCCACGTCAGACTGAGTCGTTGGCCCGACCCCGCCCAATAAAAGTCCACTGTCTATCTCATGTGCTCGGCCCTGATACCAAGGGTGCGTCCAGTACACTAGGAGGCCACTGCCCGTCTCATGTGCTCGGCCCTCATACCAAGGGTTATATATATATATATATATATATATATATATATATATATATATATATATATATATATAAAAGCATAGGATTTTTTAAAGGTGCTCCGGCATGACAAACATTTGCTTGGCATACAAGAAGCATGCTATTCAATTAGGAAATCGAACGTAGTGTTGGAATATGTAAAAATGTTTCATAGACATAAATTTGTTTGTTTTATATCAGTCATATACAATGGTGAAGATCGGATCCGAATTTACTTGGTTTGATGCAAAGCTTGCGCATCAACTACAAGCTCTGCAATTTCTAATAAAACATATCACAGTTCTCATTGATATGTATTGCATATAAGAACAAGGTGTCGGATTTACGTACATATACGCGTGGTACGCTACAATATACAGCGTAGCCATTCATAGTGGAATACTATAATAAAACGTCACGATAGGCTTCATAAGATATTGGATTTAAATCGATGTAGTGTTGTATTTTGCATGGAGGACATATTTAAACTGCGACCAAATTCCGAACCGATATTCACCATTTTATTTGTTTTAGTTTAAAAAAATGCATATTTAAAACATTTTGACATGTTCTGAGACTACGCACAAGTTCCTAAGCGAGTTGCATTGTTCCTTTATTTCAACAACTATCTTTAATGCTTACGTATCCTTTTGAAAACAACCTTCAATATATTTCAGTCTACGAGGTTTTCGTGCCGAAACAAGACGTGAGGCCGCCAATTCGCGCTGCCCAAGTGTACCTATAAGAACCGTGGTGCAGCCTCCAAGCCGGCACGGCCGCCGCCCGTCCAGTCGGATGATCAGTTGCCCGACCCCGCCGTACCTCAGGCCGTGATGCGTGGTGTGACCCCCCCAGCCGACACCGCCACCAGTCGGATGATCAGTTGCCCGACCCCGCCGTACCTCAGGCCGTGATGCGTGGTGTGACCCCCCCCCCAGCCGACACCGCCACCAGTCGGATGATCAGGTGCCCGACCTCGCCGTACATGCAGATTCACAGCGGCTGTGACAGCTCTACTCCCTGTCTCTGCCGACTGTCGCACCTATGCGGTGACGACAGCGACTCCGCGGTGTCGCAGCGGCTGTGGCAGCTCCACCCTGCCCCTGTCGCCTGTCGCACCATTGCAGTGACGACAGCGACTCCACGGTGTCGCAGCGGCTGTGGCAGCTCCACCCTGTCCCTGTCGCCTGTCGCACCATTGCAGTGACGACAGCGACTTCACAGTGTGACGGCTGATCGTAGCACCGACGGCTTTGCTGCTTTTCCAGCGCGCCACTGTAAGCACCTTTCCACCGTGTTTGAAGCGGTGGTCATACGACCCACGCCCTTCCTTTCCAAGCTGTCCTTCGATCTTCACGAGCACTTCTCCAACTTCTCCAGCCGACATTCAACGACAGTTCCGGCTGCACTGAGTTTTCTCTCCTTCAGCGTTGCAGTAGATGGAGCTCGATATGTGACGAGGCTGTCGAAGAACGCACAATGGCCTCTCGGATCATAAACAACCGAGGCGACCTGCAACACGGCTTTGATGCCCGGGGTCAGCGTGGACGTTGGCATCCTTTCCACCGCACAAATATAATTTATGGCCGTAGCCATCATCTCCACACGCAGACAGCTTTTTTCACACAGCTTATATCCGAGGTGAATTGGTTTACAGCGAATGGATAGCCTCAAACTGGGGTTGCCTGTACTAGCGAACGACCGTTTCGTCCACGGCTAGGTTATTTTGGTGGATGCCAAATTGTGAGTACGTCTTGCTTAGCATCTCAACGAGAGGTCGAACTTTGAAGCCGCTAGCAGACTGTGCGAGCATGCTGCTATTTTACACGTACAAGTAAGATTTGATTTTGATATATTTGTTTCTGGGCATGGTTTGGCTTGGCTTGGCGCGCGATGCCGTTGGCTCAGAGGTCTCTTTCCTGAGACCAGCACATCTTCTCATTTGGCAGCGGCACACAGCCTGATAAGATTAGCACCCTCATGAATGAATTGAGCGCGGCCTTGTCCATGGAAAGAAGTGGGTCATTTTCATTTCTCGTACGTATCGGATCGTCTCGTGGTGAATATGCTCCTTGGTGTCATCAGTGAATAGCTCCTCCAACAGTTGCTCGGGTGTGTGATCGCCAAGTTCCTGAGAGATGTCCTCCCAATTTCCCCTGGCTGTGCCTATCATCTCACTCCAGCCCGCATGTCGGGGCTCGGTATGCCGCCACGCAGGTGCCGTCTCTCCAGCACGCTTCTTGGGACCCGGCTGCTCGACAGAACCACTGCCATCTTCTCCATCCACCTGAACCTCCACAGCTCCGGGGATGTCAGACAATGCTGCCGCACCGGTCGCGTCGTCATCCGCTTCATCTTCGCCGCTGATGTTCTCTCGAGGTATGTTGACTAGCCGCCGGTCGCATTCGCCGTCGCTCGCCAAAATTGTACCTGAAGCTTGTTGCACAGCCAGCACCACTACACAATTCTCGGAGGCGCGTGACATGGCGGCTGCTGGTCGGCTGGTTGGAGGTGCTCGTTTGTTCACAGTTCAGGACCCACTGACCGCTTCCAAGCAACCTGAAATTGACACCACCGGAAGCATGCACCCAGTCGTCATCCATCCATGCCCCTGTCGGCCATCCGGCGTGCACGGCGGCGTCTAAGTTGACGGTGGGACCAGTGGGTCAGAAATGACCCACTCAAGTTTCTTCATCAGCCAGAGCAAGACTGACTTTCATACTACATTTTGGGTGGTAGGTATATACAAATATTTTATCTTTCGGAAAAGCTGGTATTGGAAAACATTCCAGTGAGTGATTGTTTTATGTGATCGAAAACCTATGACTTTTCACAAAAACTACACAAAAAAACAGCTAAGTAAAGTCTCCTCTAATATAAAAGATGATGTTTTCTCGGCATCATTCTTCCTATTGTCAGCCACCTTGACGCCTTCAGAAAGCACTGGCTGAATACCAGACTCCCAAAATATTTTCACCTGTGCTAGAGGTCAAAAGCGACAAAAAGCTAAAGGTCAAAAGCGATCCGCTGGAACGATCCGTGTTAATATTTTTTCCCCGTCTTTAGCAAAGGCAAAGTGCCATCCGCTAGAGATACGCTACGTTAAAGAAAGAGTTACTTTAATCCGGCTTATGTGGCATCCGGTTATATCAAATAAGAAAGACAGGAAGGATGAGACGCCAGCAAGCAAGGGACGTGGCGTAAGGGCCGATACATACATACACAAGTGAAGCATACACATACATACATACATACACGACACTTAGAAGGATACTTGGAGGGTGGGCAGCATCGTACCTCCGGAGAGGCTCCACTGCCCACCTGCGACCTGAAAAGCGAAGCGGAGGCCCGACGCCCAGGGCGAGTCGTGGGCGTCGGGCCCGACCTTGTATGTGTAGGTGTATGTTTGAGTTAAAGCTTGGAAAACCTGAGAAGGTGAAAAAACCAAGTAGCTTAGAAAACCCGTAGGTAAAAAACCAAGCACAATTTATATGGAGAACCGCCCGTTATAGCCAAATTGGATCGGTCTCTGCCTACCTAGTGTGATATAACCTATATGTATGTGTTTTGCGACGACGGAGATGATGGCGTTTGACTTCAAATTACTTCCTCAAGTTTGGTGCTGTGCAAGAATGTAAATAGTAGCTCAATGAGCTCCGGGTGTTTGTCACCGAGAAGGCTTGGCAGGGAAAGTGGAATCTGATGTTGGGCAATGTAGGAAAGAAGAGGGCGACGTAGTAATTGGTAGGCAGGGCAGATAAGTAAGAAATGTTCCACAGAGTTATGCACATCACGTGTTTAGCAAGGCGGAGCGCGGCGAAGTTGGTTGAAGAGGAAATCATGTGTGAGTTTGGTGTGCCCGAGTCGGAGTCGAGCAAGGAGGATCTCATGTGAGCGTGTGTGCTGTCGGGAAGAGGGCTATTTGGCGAGAAGGGGTTTAATGTGGTGTAAATGTGTAGTGTTGTGGTTCCAGCATGCCTGGAGACATGCGTTGAATAGTTGATTGGTGAGGGACAAAAGGTCACAGGGGGGAACTGGGAGGTTGGGGGTGGGTGGGAGGTCGATAGCTCGGCGAGCGAGCTCATCCGCCCGCTCGTTGCCCGGAATCCCCATGTGGCCAGGGACCCAGAGCAGTGTGAGTTGAAGGTGAGCATGATGCGTGTGATAGAGTTGACGGATAGCGTGGAGTGTGGGGTGTGTAGTGTTGTGTGTGGCTGCGAGAGCTTCGATGGATGAACGTGAGTCAGTGCAGATGATTGTTGGTGTGATGATGTGGTGTTGAACAATGTGGCGTAGACAGGCGTAGATTGCGACTAACTCCGAAGTGTAAACCGAGTGGTGTGGTGTTAATTTTATTTGGCCAAAGTTGGGTCCACCACACCAGGCAGCTCCCGTACCGTCTGCGGTACGGGAGCCATCCGTGTAGAAGTATGTGAAATGGAGGTGGGCTGCTTGATATTCGAAAAATGTGTTTTGGGTTTCTAGGGGGGGAATAATTTTTGTTTTTGTGGAAGAGATATTCCAGATTGGGGGTGATACATGTGCCAAAACAGGAGTAGGGGAGGCAATTTGCCGGGGATTACCTTGAGGAATTTTAGTGCGAAGGTGAGGACATGGTCCAAATGTATGGCAATATTGTATTTGTTCCTATTATATGAACGTCGAACGGGAGGATTAGAGAGTGCGAGGCTGGCAGGGTGGTTGTGCTGTGTTGTGGTCCGAAAGTGGTAGCTGACTAGTTGGAGTGTTCTGCGGTGTTGTAAGCTGGGGAGGTGGCCTCAGCCCGGAGACTAGTGATGGGTGTGGTGCGGTGTGCTCCGGTGATGAGGCGAAGTGCGTTATTCTGTATGCGTTCAAGTGTTGCGATGTGTGAAGGAGATATATGATCGAAGATAAATGCATTCTATTCCAGGATTGAGCGAATCAGAGTAATATACATTGTGTTGAGTGTAGCCCGGTCTGCACCCCAGTCGCGACCGGAGATGCAGCGCAGGAGATTTAGACGTTTTGCGCAACGTTGTTTTAGATAAGCAATATGGGGGCCGAAGCAAAGGCTTTTGTCTAGTACGATGCCAAGATAGGTGAAGGTGGTTTGGTGAGGGATAATTTGGTCGCGATAACGGAGTGGTGTAAAAGGTGGGATGTGCGAGTTGAGCCGGGAGAAAAGCATTGTGACGGATTTGGTGGGGGAGATTTGCAGTCCCCAAAGGGAGCACCAGGAATCAATCTGATTCATGTCGCGCTGCATTAAATAATTTGCGTTGTCTGCCGATGGGTGCGTGCACCATATGGCCAAATCATCGGCGAAAATGAAGCATTTTAGACAGGGGGCTATGTGGTGGAGGTCAGCGAGCGCATCGTTGATCATGATAAGAAAGAGGGTGGGGGATAACACGCTGCCTTGTGGGACGCCTTGATCTAGTTTTTGGGACCGAGAATGGATATTGCCGCAGCGGTGAATGTTCTATTAGCGAGAAAGTTGGTGATAAATTTTGCCATTCTGCCTCTGGTGCCAATACGATGTAATTTGATTCGGAGGGCCGAACTGTGTACTTTATTGAATGCGGATTTTAAGTCGAGAAAAAGTGCAACGGTTTCATGTGGTTTCATGAAACCGCGCTGTATCGAGTCAACTAATTGAATGAGGTTGTCGGTGGTGCTGTGTCTGGGTCGGAAGCCGCTTTGAAAGGGGGAGAGAATTTCGTTGTTTTCCATGTGCACTCTGATTCGTCCATTGACCATGCGCTCAAAGAGTTTAGAGGCACAACTAGTGAGAGGATCCGTGTTAATATTTCCCACTAGACATGACTGTCCAAATGTGGCCATTGCAGCAACCCACGCCAATGCAAAAGCATATGGCCCCGATCATCTGCTGTGGATACCACATGCCGCACAAGTTTGTTCCTAGCGGCTGGTGTGCTGTGCGGCATCGAATCGATTCGACGGAGCTGCTCCGCCCAATCTCTGCACGAGATGACGTCTGTCCGCCTGACTGAATCACGGTGTGATTCAGTCAGAATCGCGACAAAAACACGATGTGAAGTCACTGGCGGCTGACTCACCAGCTCTGTGATGACATAATCAATTGGGTGCAATGAGTGCACACTGGCCACGTCTGACCAGGCTCGGACACTCCCGATGCGGCTCGCGACGCAGAAGTCTGACGTTTGCCGTTTGATATGGCGCGCGCGCGAGCCATGCAGCAAAAGCAGCTTATCTTCAGACACAATTGGATTGGTATTGTTTATCGGTTTTGCATTCGTCCGTTGTGAAGGTTCTGTTTTTTTTTCAGTTTGGCCACGGAGTTGCGTCAGAATCGATGCAAAATGCCCACCAAAATGAGGAAATGCAATGAATTGCTCACTTCACATAATGGAACATTTGCTCTCTTGACAAGATGATGACGAGGCTTTGTTATTGATGACTGATTAGCCATGTTTCAGGGGCGAATCCAGGAATTGTCATGAGGGGCATATGTCCAGAGGGGCGCCACATCGAAAGTACCTGGAGAGGCGCCTTTGCTCCGTGGGACGCATCTGGTTGAAAAAAAAACACGTGGGGGTGCCTTCTGGGGGGCACCTTTCGCTCTCGAAGGGGCGCCTCTGGCTGACAAATTCGAAGGGCCTTCGGGCCTTCCCAGAGGGACGCCTTTTCACGACCAGAGGGGCTCCATTTTCCCATGGGGGGGGGGGGGCACATGTCCACAGTACCCCACCCCCCACCCACCCCTTGTATCCGCCCATGCCATGCTTTCATTCTTATCTGAAGTGAGTTAGCAAACAATGGCATGAAATACTGCTTCCTGGGTAACTTCTGTATCTATTGATTTCGTTGATTTGAAAGCCGGGTTATGCATTAATAAGATTCAGCATAATCTTGCTCAAAACCATACACATGTGCACTCCACTCCGCCCGGAATATCATAGAATTGGTATGCCAACATATATATATATATATATATATATATATATATATATATACATCAATTATCCACCTATAATTTCACCTAACAAATCACTTAGTGGACACATCAACTTGGGTTAAATTCGCTCAACGCAGTGGAATCGTGATGCAGTTATTTGTAAAAGTTCGCAAATAAGTACTTTGGGGTTCCGAACGGTAAACTTCATCGCGAAATTAAATTTCAGATTTTAGGATGACTACATGCATTTTATAAATAATCCGAAGTCCAGCGACGTCAGTGGTTTCATTTGAGGTCACAAAGGTCACACAAGGTCACCAAGACGGCTTGGATTGAGAGAACGTTTAAAACCGTGACATGAATCGCATAGGCACGTCAGCTGCACATAAAAATACTACTTTTGCAAAGATGCATGGAACATGCTAACGGGAACGAAGTCCTCGCTCGGTGACCTGACATGAATTGATCACTTTTTAAAGAAAAGATCCACAACGATAAGTCACGAGTCAGTGATGTCAAATGGCGACGCGCTCCTGAACGCTGTTATCTGGTGGTCTCGACCCTCACTGGTGGTGCATCGACCCTCCAGAGATGGTGACGGCTGGTTGGTGGTGACATCGGCCCTCCCGGAATGGTGACGGTTGGTGGTGACATCGACCCTCCCAGGATGGTGACGGTTGTTGGTGACATCGACCCTCCCAGGATGGTGACGGTTGTTGGTGACATCGATCCCCCCCCCCTAGGGTGGTGACGACTGGTGGTGACATCGACCCTCCCAGGATGGTGAAGGTTGATGTTGACATCGACCCCCCCCCTCCCCTAGGGTGGTGACGACTGGTGGTGACATCGACCCTCCCAGGATGGTGACGGTTGATGGTGACATCGACCCTCCCAGGATGGTGAAGGTTGATGTTGACATCGACCCCCCCCCTAGGGTGGTGACGACTGGTGGTGACATCGACCCTCCCAGGATGGTGAAGGTTGTTGGTGACATCGACCATTCCAGGATGGTGAAGATTGATGTTGACATCGACCCCCCCCTAGGGTGGTGACGACTGGTGGTGACATCGACCCTCCCAAGATGGTGAAGGTTGATGGTGACATCGACCCTCCCAAGATGGTGAAGGTTGATGGTGACATCGACCCTCCCAGGATGGTGAAGGTTGTTGGTGACATCGACCCTCCCAAGATGGTGAAGGTTGTTGGTGACATCGACCCTCCCAAGATGGTGAAGGTTGATGGTGACATCGACCCTCCCAGGATGGTGAAGGTTGTTGGTGACATCGACCATTCCAGGATGGTGAAGGTTGATGGTGATATCGACCCTCCCAGGATGGTGAAGGTTGTTGGTGACATCGACCATTCCAGGATGGTGAAGGTTGATGGTGATATCGACCCTCCCAGGATGGTGAAGGTTGTTGGTGACATCGACCATTCCAGGATGGTGAAGGTTGATGGTGATATCGACGCCCCTAGGGTGGTGACGACTGGTGGTGACATCGACCCTCCCAGGATGGTGAAGGTTGTTGGTGACATCGACCATTCCAGGATGGTGAAGGTTGATGGTGATATCGACCCTCCCAGGATGGTGAAGGTTGTTGGTGACATCGACCATTCCAGGATGGTGAAGGTTGATGGTGATATCGACCCTCCCAGGATGGTGAAGGTTGTTGGTGACATCGACCCTCCCAGGATGGTGAAGGTTGTTGGTGACATCGACCATTCCAGGATGGTGAAGGTTGATGGTGATATCGACCCTCCCAGGATGGTGAAGGTTGATGGTGATATCGACCCTCCCAGGATGGTGAAGGTTGATGGTGATATCGACCATTCCAGGATTGTGAAGGTTGATGGTGATATCGACCATTCCAGGATGGTGAAGGTTGATGGTGATATCGACCCTCCCAGGATGGTGAAGGTTGTTGGTGACATCGACCATTCCAGGATGGTGACGGTTGATGGTGATATCGACCCTCCCAGGATGGTGAAGGTTGTTGGTGACATCGACCATTCCAGGATGGTGAAGGTTGACGGTGATATCGACCCTCCCAGGATGGTGAAGGTTGATGGTGACATCGACCCTCCCAGGATGGTGAAGGTTGATGGTGATATCGACCCTCCCAGGATGGTGAAGGTTGATGGTGACATCGACCCTCCCAGGATGGTGAAGGTTGATGGTGATATCGACCCTCCCAGGATGGTGAAGGTTGATGGTGACATCGACCCTCCCAGGATGGTGAAGGTTGATGGTGATATCGACCCTCCCAGGATGGTGAAGGTTGACGGTGATATCGACCCTCCCAGGATGGTGAAGGTTGACGGTGATATCGACCCTCCCAGGATGGTGAAGGTTGACGGTGATATCGACCATTCCAGGATGGTGACGGTTGATGGTGATATCGACCCTCCCAGGGTGGTGAAGGTTGACGGTGATATCGACCATTCCAGGATGGTGAAGGTTGATGGTGATATCGACCCTCCCAGGATGGTGAAGGTTGACGGTGATATCGACGCCCCTAGGATGGTGACGGTTGATGGTGATATCGACCCTCCCAGGATGGTGACGGTTGATGGTGATATCGACCCTCCCAGGATGGTGACGGTTGATGGTGACATCGACCCTCCCAGGGTGGTGACGGTTGATGGTGATATCGACCCTTCCAGGATGGTGAAGGTTGACGGTGATATCGACGCCCCTAGGGTGGTGAAGGTTGACGGTGATATCGACCCTTCCAGGATGGTGAAGGTTGACGGTGATATCGACGCCCCTAGGGTGGTGAAGGTTGACGGTGATATCGACGCCCCTAGGGTGGTGAAGGTTGACGGTGATATCGACGCCCCTAGGGTGGTGACAACTGGTGGCATCCACCGTCCTGGTATGGTAACAAGGAAAATGTATGCTTTCCACACCAACCCGGTCAAACTAACAAACCAACAAACCAACAAACCACCTCGTTTTACCTGCACCACGTGTACGGCACCAGACCCAACAGAAGCCATGGGCGTGGATACACTCACTTCATTATAGGGCGGGTTATTTCGAGGACGTCGTAATTCACCAGCGCGAGCCCGTCGGCCACAGACTCGGCGCCGGTAGCAGCCGACGTGTTGTGTAATGGCTCTACCATCGCAGCTGAGCTGCCATAAAACACGACAGCTTAACTTACGCTCATTTGTTCGGCGATGGAACGGTGGGTTTTGCTGTGGGAAATGCTGAAGGGTAATAGCTTCTCATATGCCTGCTTCCAATACCGAAATCGTCTTTGGGTGCATTGTTCAATGGTTTGATCGAATGAGATCGACCGACTAATTGTTTGCTGTCAATAATTGCACCAATTCAAACTGAATTGACGAGCGATCGTGCAGTACATGTCCGCAATACCGGTCACGTGTGACGACCTCCAAATGCGGCAATTGTGTTTTAGTGATGTAGCTTGTTAGCAATACAAGTAGGTAGTGCAAAATCATCCAGTGCACATACACACTGGTTTGCTTTCATATTCGCATGTCCAGAAGGAGCCGTGCGGACCAGCGGTTGGTGGCATCTTTTAACACTGTCTTTTTCACACACTGGGGACCTACCCAGCAAACATCACGAAGTGAATATTCAGATTGTCGGGACAACTTTGCCATGTGCTGCGTTCCACGACAGATCGAACAAACATTTTCAAATTTTACACTCACTAAATTTGTATTGGGACCAAAATTGGTGTAAAGGGTAGTCTTGTGCTCTGAACACGCCTGAACAAGTTTTAGCTCGATCCGACCAATGGTTTCGGAGTTATAGCCTACGACACTATTTTGAGGTCACACAACTAGAGTATGTTTGGCGATTGATATCTCATCGATAATGAGGACATTTTACGAACATGAGTGACATATTACGAATCTTTGAGAATACAAATGATTAAAGTAAACACATCCGTGATAAAATATCAACATTTCTCACGTTTGACCTCGTGATCCCATGACCTCGTGACCTCGTGACCTTCTGTGACCCATAGCCCATTAAAATTAATAAATTTGATGGCAAAAATACAAACGGGCATGATTTGTCTGCCTTATGAAAAAAAGTGTTTTGCTTCTAATTATCCCATATACGCATCCGTTCCCCATGGTTTCTATGATTTTCCGACTTTCGGAACGGACGAATTTCGAGTAAGTTGTCTCCCACTGGAAAACTACTGGGGATTAAGCAATGAGATGAAGAAGGGTGATATAAAAAGTTTGCTTAACAAAAAATATTTCAAACTTATTAATGCAAGTCTTATAATTCGCCTTAATATACATCACAAAGTTAAAGGTCACCCATAACCGATAGGTTGGTTATTGGAGTTCATGGGCGCATCGACTGCGTTGTTCATGCAGCGCCCATATCATTGTCAATCAAACAATGGCATATGCACGAAGGTCATTTGACGAGACAACTGCATGTAAATGGGTCGATGTACACATGACACCATGCCATGCTACTATCCTCATTTTGTCAGGTGTAAAAGCGAGTTAATGAGGGGCATAAATCACAGAAACTTTGTTTCTTGTAGGAAGCGGAAGAGCCGTCCCGATTGAACAATTGATGACTCGTCCCCTAATACTTCCCTAAGGGAGAGAGAAGTACGTCCAAAATAGGCAAAAGGTACGGTAAAACGGTAAAAAGCTAAAAAGGTAGGTAAAAGATACGGTTCAAAGGTACGGCCTTCGCTCATGGGTAAGTCGGCTGCAGGCAATCAGTACGTGCCGCACTGACAGCGCAGCATGGCACCATGGACACAGCGGACTGCCACCGCCGGTCAGAAGGTATTACCGATAGGTCATCCATAGGTTTATCGATGGGTGACGATGTAATTTTACTTCGGAATATCTGGTGGTCTGGTAATGGAAACATCTGATCATGCTGGCCCCACAACAAGAAGTACAATTATGGCTTCATTTTGCCTGTAGGCATCATTTGCATTGACGGACAGTCGAATCCCTATCGTAATGCAAACACACGCGTTTCTGTCACGGTATGCATAGCGTGTACCGGAAAACATGAACATTTTCACAAGCTTCCTGTGGTTTCATTGTTCACATTTTGGGCACTCCCTACATATTGCACATTATTGCACATTACTGCACTGCACTAAACAGTGCACAATCAAACAACAATGGGATAAAACAACGAAAGAAACATCAGATGATGAGAACTTGTTTTTAAACTTACACATTGGTAGCTCTCTAATACAGCTCTTGTAGCTTCCTTAACAAGGGCTGAACATTTTATGATCACCATAGTGTCGAAGCTTATTTCCATGTAACGGCGTAATTTTACTTCAGAGCATCTGGTGGTTACTTACAACACGTACTAAATGCCATTAAACATGACAACGATGCAATCTGACCATATTCGACCATGCTAACATCACAACAAGAAGTACAATTATGCTTCATTTCCGCCTGCAGAGCATCATTTATATGGACGTACAGACGAACACCTATGCAAGCAACTCTTTGCTGTCGCAGTGCACGTAGGCTGTGTCAGGAAACATCATTTTCACAACCTTCATGTGACTTCATTATTCACGTTTTTTTAGACACTGCGCATGTGGACATTCCGCATGGGACACTGTGCTGTACAATTGTCCATATGTTAGGGAAATGAAAGCAGAGCAAACGGTGTCGATTTACCTTTGATAACCAAATCGTTACAAACGGCATCGATTTCGAAGTTCGCCGAAATCGAATTTTGGGGGTGAACATGGAATCTGGGGCCGTGGACACCTTAGGAATTGTCTAAATATTGTCGGAAATTCCGAAAAAGGAAAAAAATAACCTTGTACTTTTGCGCGATGGGTAAAATAGGACGTTTTCGGACCGTTTTCTGTGATTTCTGGTCACTGCAACGCCTAGTAGGGCATCAGATCTGGCAATAAAAGCGCGGCAAACGGCTTAGATTTCCGGAAATGGTTTTTTGAGATAGTAAACATCAATTTACAGATGATTTTAAGATGGCATCTGAGACAACTCGCCCTGGCCCATGGCTTTGGTCCAGGATATTTTTTTTTAATCTGCAAAAGTTGTTTTTAATGAGTAAATTTGGAAATTCCATGTGCATTCAGAAATTTGTAGACGTTTGAATATGGCATATTTCAAGGAGTTCTCAACAGATACCGATAGCCAGCAGCCAATGGAACATATTTTATTTCGTGGAAAGTCAATTTTGAGTTCAAACATTTCCGCAAAATGAATTTAACATATTGGTCGATTTTGGCATGTTTTGTTCTTCTAAGCCTGCCAGAGTTCTGAATTTTGTTTGCATCAAGTTTCACTTCGGTGTATTCTTTTCATTCTGTTCATTTCTGACGCTGATTGTGAAGAAAAAATCTTAGACAATCGGAGATATTTAAAAAAATAGTTTCAAAAATTAAACTTGGAAAGTTGGCATACAAAGCCTGGTAATGTGAGGATGCTCGTGTTTTCAACGGGGCTTACCGATACTTCTGCAACATTTTTTGCTATCCGCTTTGTATGACGACGATAAGAATCGACACAGTGACTATCACAATTGCGTGTAGCGGTCACGTACGTCGATAAAAAAATCACCACGTCCTTTTTCCACCAGGCGTTGTCGAAAACTGATTCGTACACTGCTCCGGCTCTGTCAAGCCTGTTATTGTTTCCTTCCCGATGTCAACCCTCTGTTGTTCGCCGGCGTAAACGCCGGCGCCTTGATATCCCTCGGAACCGCCACCAGGCTGGAGAGTATTGAGTTATGTACGGATGGGGAGTACGGATATTTTGTACGAAGTACGGATGGAGTGGAGGAAAGACATCAGAGGTGCACAAAACGTCAAGAATGTCACCTACAAGCATTGAAACCCATAAATCTGTCACATTTCGAAACTTTCGGATTTTACCTAACCTACTCCAATAGCACAGGTCCCCCAAAACGGCATAGCACAGGTCTCCAATAGCACAGGTCGCCGCAATCGAACCCTATCAACTGTCACGGCGTATCTGTGACAGCCTGTTGCGCCATGGTTCAGCCTAATGGAGCTGGCTGCGTGCAGCCGATATTGTGCACCGGGATCTGTCCCAAAAGAGTTAGCGCTGCGAAATGTCCTGTTCCGAAATTGTAGTGATAACTTACCGAAATATAAGCGAATAGTTTGTGAAATAACCAAAAATAAATTGTACATAACATATGTTTGCGTTAAATGTCTTTCTTGAAGTGAGATATCTTCTTTATCTGGTGACTACTTTTCCTTCTTCGAACAATGATTATCTGTCACAACAACGGCACAGTTTCGGCCAATATCTGTCACCTACGCTGGTAGGCGAGTTGGCAGGTTTGTGCACCTCTGAAAGACATACGCGAGACAAACACCTCGGCTTTTATTTGCCTTTAACACATAGTCATCAGCAGTCCACAGAGACGCAATGGTTTTTCTTCAGCACGAAATGATAAACCTGCCTAACACTTGATCGCTGACACAAAGTGATCCTCATGTTTGTTATAGGTACCTACCTACCACGCCAGATGCAATATGTAGGTAATAGAACTGATTCAATAGGGTCGGGTTGCGTTATTTCAATGTTTGCTGTTATTCAATACACATCATTTGTTCCAAAGTACAATTGCGTAGCTACGCGTAAGTAAACCCATGGGTGACCTATCGGTAACTGGTGACCTTGAAATTCGTGATGGTTTTTAAGGGAAACTATAAGATCTACATTAAAAAGGTAGAAAAAAGGTAAGGTAGTTTTTTTTTTTAAAGAAAAACCTTTCCCACTCAAATGTCTGTATGTTATTGTTCTACTTCATGTAGCTTTCCAACGGAAAATAGCTTACACGAAATCCGTCCTACCCGGAAAACGCAAAATCACAAAAAGTCATGAAGAGCGGATTGCCATATCGGATATTTATAAGAACACATTTTTTTTTGGTCACCGAAATCATGCCCATTTTCATTTCCGCCGTCAAATTTGTCAATTTCGATGGGCTAGGGGTCACGGGAGGTCACGAGGTCACGATGCCATTATGTCATGAGGTCAAATGTAGGAAATACTGATATTTTATATCGGGAATGTTTCATTTGATCCTTTTTCTTCTGAAATATATATACTTTGCCACCAGTTCCTCTTCTTGTTCATGAAATATCCATCGTCAAACCAACAAATGTCATTGGACCTAAAAATAGTGCCGGAGGTTATAGCTAAAAAAACCGTTGGCCGAACTGGGCTGAAATTTGCACAGCCGCGTTCAGAGCCAAAGACAACCCTGTGAGCAGACTTTGGTCTTAATACAAAACTATGGGGTGAAGTGCATTGGTCGATCTGTCGTGGAAACACCATCGTGGTTTCCGTGGGGAAAGTTCACATTTTCGGCAGAGTTTGTTGAGTCCAACGGCACCGCAGCCCATCCACGGCGGTGACTGAGCGCATGTTTGTAAACTGCCACAGGGGACCTACTTTTTTGCACATATGCCGTTTGTCATACGTGCCGTCGAGGGCACATCCGGCTGGCTTAGTGGTCGTGCACGCCGCTGAGAGCACGCCTGGCCGGGCTGCTGGGCCGACATACATCTCGACACCTCTGAGTGGCACGCTCTTTGTTGTTGCGAGCATCTGCCGACGGCCTGTTAAAGCAGCATGGCCTGGAGAGCCGCCGTTGGTCCGGGGCAGGTTCGGCGCGCGCCGGCCCCACCGGCCGCCGCCGAACATGGCCCTGTGACCGGCGTCGACCCGTCCAGCTGACCGGCGAGCCGCGCCAGCCAGTCGCCGCCACGCAGCCCCGTCCGCCCGGCGACGGACAACTTTAAATCATTGGCCGCCACCATTGTTTGTGGCCGGCTGACGTCACGGTCGGCCCAGCTGGGCACCGTTGGCGCGATTCGGTGGCAGCCGCGGCACCGGCGCCCGCGGCGGCCACGCCCCGGCCACCGGCGCACCTGCAACGGGCCGGCCGACGTCGGTCGGCCCCCGCCGCCACCCCTGCCGGCCCCCACCGGCCCCTACTGCCTCGCTGCCGGCTCCCGGCAGGTGTGACGTCACCGGCCGGCGCGGTGACTCCACCCATCCCGACCCGAATCGCGCCGGGAATTAAATCTGTTTACGGCGCACGAGTGGCTCGGCCTTTATTTATCCGGCGCGCGCGCCGGCCGCCCGCCGGCGCTGCCGGCTGCCTGTGCGTCAGCGCCCGTGACGACGTGTCACGCAGTGTCACGGAGGTCACGGACGGCGTAGCGGTCAGTGCCGGTCATAGCGGTCACCAAGACCAGGGTGACCGTGTGTGGCGCGTCGCGGTGGTGGCGGTGACGGCAGCGCGCTCCAGCTGCGTCATGACGATGACAGGTCCGCCGGACCTGTCAGTGGTCTTCCAGACCTGTCAACGATCCTCCAGACCTGTCAATGGTCCTCCGGACCTGTCAATGGTCCGCCAGACCTGTCAATGGTCCTCCAGACCTGTCAATGTGCCGCCAGACAATGGTCCCCCAGACCCGTCAATAGTCCGCCATACCTGCCAGTGGTCCTCCAGACCCGTCAATGGTCCGCCAGACCTGTCAAAGGTCCGCCAGATCTGTCAATGGTCCTCCAGACGTGCTAACGGTTTGTCAGACCTGTCAATGGCGTGCCAGACCTGTCGGTGGCCCGTCAAGCATGTGAATTGTTCGTCAGATCTGTCAGTGGTCCGCTAGACCCGTCACAGACGCGACAGAACGGTCACCAGTGCACTTGCTCGCACCCCATGTAGCTGTGGGTCAGTGGCGGTTTTCAAGTTTCGGCAAGGTAAGCATTGTTTACCCATGCGTGGAAACAGTTTCATGTGCAACAAACATTTTTGTCATGAAGATTAATTCAAATATGCCCCACATGTACACATTTCCGGACACAATGTTCGTCTTTTGCCCAATGCATTATGTTCTGCCCATAATTAACAGAAACACAAGAAAACCCTTGTTACGCCTTACTTACCTCGCTGACCAGACAAAAAGAGCATCTTACTTACCAGTTTTATTCCAGATATAATGCACAGGGCTAACGGAGGTCGCATGTTCGGAATGAAACTTTTCGCATACATGAATTTAGAATGAGTGCAATTAATGCGATGATAGGACATAAACAAAGGCATTGAGTTCCTGATAAATATTGATGGCTAGGCAGTCCATGAAAGCATGTAAAGATGCCATATTGTACCGATCTTATATTCTAAGCTAGAATTTAAGTCCGCAAACTAGTATGCACCTCATAAAAGCCAACTAGAACGCACGTGGTTTGGGGCCGAAACAAACCGAAACTTGGACCTGATTGAAAAAACACATTCGCTGGCTTGAATTGGAAGAACGGTGCCGGAGCAGTAGGACATCCTGCAGATATGACTTGATGTGCCCGAGCAGCAGGACATCCGGCAGGTACGGCGTTATGTGTCCGAGCAGCAGGACATCCGGCAGGTACGGCGTTATGTGCACGAGCAGCAGGACATCCGGCAGGTATGGCGTTATGTGTCCGAGCAGCAGGACATCTGGCAGGTACGGCGTTATGTGTCAGAGCAGCAGGACATCCGGCAGGTAGGGCGTTATGTGTTCGAGCAGCAGGACATCCGGCAGGTACGGCGTTATGTGCCCGAGCAGCAGGGCATCCGGCAGGTATGACGTTGTGTGTCCGAGCAGCAGGACATCCGGCAGGTACGGCGTTATGTGCCCGAGCAGCAGGACATCCGGCAGGTATGACGTTATGTGTCCGAGCAGCAGGACATCCGGCAGGTACGGCGTTATGTGCCCGAGCAGCAGGGCATCCGGCAGGTATGACGTTATGTGTCCGAGCAGCAGGACATCCGGCAGGTATGGCGTTATGTGTCCGAGCAGCAGGACATCCGGCAGGTACGGCGTTATGTGTCCGAACAGCAGGACATCCGGCAGGTATGGCGTTATGTGTCCGAGCAGCAGGACATCCGGCAGGTATGACGTTATGTGTCCGAACAGCAGGACATCCGGCAGGTATGGCGTTATGTGTCCGAGCAGCAGGACATCCGGCAGGTATGGCGTTATGTGTCCGAGCAGCAGGACATCCGGCAGGTACAGCGTTATGTGTCCGAGCAGCAGGGCATCCGGCAGGTACGGCGTTATGTGTCCGAGCAGCAGGACATCCGGCAGGTACGGCGTTATGTGCCCGAGCAGCAGGGCATCCGGCAGGTATGACGTTATGTGTCCGAGCAGCAGGACATCCGGCAGGTATGACGTTATGTGGAGGCGATTGTTTCTTGTTTAAAAAGTTTTGCCCCGGATTTTTGCCATTTCGAATATTGTCCTCTTCACAAAATCATTCTTACTTTTTCCTGCTGAAAGATTGGCATGGTGCTGTTTGTAATGGCCACGAGCTTACCTACGGTGACATTTAGGGCAACCGAAGCCCGCAGTTGCCAGGTGCGAGCATGTGCGTTCGTCCTCATTCGTTATATAGCGACGTCTCCCGACACTGCACACGGCTTGGTCGTCACTGGCGCTGGTCAGGTCAACCCATGTGGTGGTGCACTTACTGTGCCTGTGCCGGCGCCAACGTTTCGTCGTCACTGGCGCTGGTCAGGTCAACCCATGTGGTGGTGCACATACCGTGCCTGTGTCGGCGCCAACGTTTCGTCGTCACTGGTACTGGTCAGGTCAACCCATCTGGTGGTGCACATACCGTGCCTGTGCCGGCGCCAACGTTTCGTCGTCACTGGCGCTGGTCAGGTCAACCCATGTGGTGGTGCACATACCGTGCCTGTGCCGGCGCCAATGTTTCGTCGTCACTGGCGCTGGTCAGGTCAACCCATGTGGTGGTGCACTTACCGTGCCTGTGTCGGCGCCAACGTTTCGTCGTCACTGGCGCTGGTCAGGTCAACCCATGTGGTGGTGCACATACCGTGTCTGTGCCGGCGCCAATGTTTCGTCGTCACTGGCGCTGGTCAGGTCAACCCATGTGGTGGTGCACATACCGTGTCTGTTCTGGCGCCCATGCTTTGTCATATCATTAGGCGCCTATAAGGGCGCTGGACAGGCTAGGGCCTGTCCAGTGGGCCTGTGGGTCATTCGACGATAAATCAACCGGTAAAATGACAATCATACACCCCAATGTTCTGTATGTGAACGAAAATGAGCTTGTAGGGTTGCCGTGGGCTCTGAATCCAGCTGTTCAAGTTTGAGCTCAAGCAGAACAACATCTTAGGACTTATAGCCTCCGACATTTTTTAGACGTCACCCTACAAGGGTGCCTTTGATTGATGATATATCAACTACAAATAATTGTAATTGGAAAAACCTCTACAATTTTGAACTCAGAAATGTCATATAAATATACTGGTTGCATTATATATATCATTTCATTTCATTTTTACCAAATGACCTGCTGGCCTAAGGTCACATGATCTGCCCCTAGTCTATTGAAAGTTGTATATTTGGTCACACAAACATGAAGATCCATCATTTATCCACTGAATTTAAAAAAATGTTCTGTTTCAAAATGTAACTTGTAAGGCTCACTATGATCGATTTAGCTATCGTTAGTACTGTGGTTGAGAGGGGACGAGTAGTCTAGGGGTAAGTTGCCCGTCTCACAATCGAAAGATTGTGGGTTCGGGTCTCACCTGTCGCTACTCTTCACTCGCGACCAATCGGCGTGAGAGATTGGCGACGCTATGTGACTCAACGGTCGATGTGTCGTAAAACCAACAACCAACTAGTACTGTGGTTGACAGTCAAGGACATTGATGGTGGTGATGCATTGGTGATTGGTGATGACATTGGTGACATTGGTGATGCATCATTGATGTCCGCATAAGGTTTAATGTCACACAGATCCGACATAAGGTTTAATGTCACACAGATCCGACATAAGGTTTAATGTCACACAGATCCGACATAAGGTTTAATGTCACACAGATCCGCCATCACACTGATGCAGATCATAATAAAAATTGACCTTATTTGACATCTGAAGCATAAATTTGTGAAAGTACATAGCTGTTTGTTAGTAGCAGTATTTTGGCGCAGGTATGATTTAAGAACACACTTTACGCATATTTATGCTAACATTGCAGCCACATTCCCGACATTAGCCTTAACCCCTGCCGGGCCGGTCGGCAAATCTACCTTCGTCGGGCCGGGGGGGGGGAGGATTTGCAAGGCTCTTGGAAGCCCCACCCCCACTAACGTCCGATGTACATAAGCTATGATGAAGTGTAGGACACCGTTAAGAAGCTCTGGACATGGAGAGCTCGACACATGCCTTACATTTGCATTTTGCTGACAATGAGGTCACCAGGCTTTTTTGTACACAAAAGTAGCACGGATAGCGGAAATCACGAGGAAACTAGGGATAAATTGTGTTAGAGTGAAATGTGTTCAATGCCACCAATGAAAATGTGCCGTGGACATTTCGTCGACATTTGTAGACATGACGTGGACGTTCATGGACGCAGTTCTGCGAACTGTTGCTGTGCTGTTGTATGACTAGCCTGGGTGACCGCAGTCCCGTGATTTACCTGTTGCTGTTGTATGACTAGCCTCATGGAGCATTCAGTACTATTTGAGCGCACATCGCCAGAGCCCACTGATCACTCCGCCGTGCCAGTTTCGGCCTGACTGACTGCTGGTTATCGCAGTTAATTTTTCATTTTCTCGGAGTAACACCCGTCGCTCTTTTCGTTCACTTCTGGGGTGACACCTGTCACCCCACGCGATTTTTTTCATTTTTTTATCGTATTTCCGTTCCCTGTTTTTCTGTGTCCTTCGTATTTCTTTAAATCACATTAGGTAGTGCTTTTTTCTCCGCGATGGGGAAAAGGCAAGAAGGATACTGACCCATGCTCGCCAACGGACTCAGACACGGAATTCCCGCCATTAACCGCCCAAGATGACTACCGCACGAAACCGGACTCAGCCCCGGATTCCCCATCTCTTGATACGACCATTGATGACCCGCGCCGTACTATTACTTTGGATGACGCCATGGAAGCTCTTTGTGCCTCACCGAACCCTGCTCGTCCCAAGACAACGACCTCGCCTCGCAATCCGGACCATACCATCACTCTTCACGCCGCTGACCTACGCTCGAACCAGACCACGCCCTCCCAACCTGAACCAATCCAATCCGTCGAACCCTACCTCGACAGTGCTGGCTCTTACATAGTAGTCAAGCCTGTCGAGGAAACCGTTTCCTTCCGCCGTATCAACGTTTTCTGGCCGACGAAACAACTCCTCGCCATATGCTCCTTAGCCAATCCAAAGCCATCGAAGCCCCTGCCAACGGAACCCTTGTCATAAACCCAAACCCGAGCCCAGACCAAAGCCCTCCTCCGTACCACCACATTTTGTGGTAAATCCGTCACAGTTTCTCTCCATTCCAACCGCAATACCACCAAATCTTCGCGCCTGAGCTCCGCTTCATGTCTGAGGCAGATATTCAGGCGGAGCTCGGGCCGGAGGGGGTGACCCACGTCCGCCGCATCACCTCCTTCAAAGACGGCCAGAAACATGATACGAGCCTCCTTGTCCTTACCTTCAACTCTACCACTCTTCCCAAGACCCTACGCGCCGGATACCTACGATTCCAAGTCCGTGTCTTTATTCCCAATCCTCTCCACTGTTTTAACTGCCAGCGCTTCGGCCATGGCAGCAAAACATGTCGCCAACCAGCCCGATGCCCCAAGTGCGGTGAACCACCTCATCCAGAATCCACCTGCTCCAAACCTGCCCACTGCCTCAACGGCAACACATCCGATCACCTGACCACATCACCCTCTGCCAAGTTTGGCGCAAGGAGAAGGAGGTCTGCGCTGCCAAGGCCACGACCGAGGTGTCATACCCCCAGGCCCGACGGTCTGTCGAAGCCACCTCCCCGTCAACTAAAACTTATGCTCAGGCGGCCACCGTTGCTCCCCCCCCACACGTCGCGTGAACACTACTTCTACCTCGATTCAAACAGACATGATTCCCGGTTTAGCTCCACTCAAAAAGCTTACACCACTGACCACACCGACACAAACCACCCTGGCTCCCAACACACAGACCACTCCGGCTCCCAATAAACGAACCACTCCAGGGAGGAGTGACAGGCCCCGCAGTCACTCCGCTGCGGGAGCAAATTCTCGTTCCCAGTCAGCGGGCCGCCGATCGAGCCCTGCATGTCCAGCGCCGGCCGGCACCCACGTGACCCGACCAACTTCCAGCCGGCGGACATCCCCCGCGGCAGTGACCGGTCGCCGTGACCTTGCCAAGGTCACCGGCCGACCGGACTACTCGGACGGGTCCACCACCGCCGTCCGCACCCAACCCCCATGTCCGCCAGATTTACAATCCTTTCTCCGACATGCACCGAAAGGTGCCGACAAATATTAATTTTCCCAAATGTCCATATTTCTACAATGGAACTGCCGTAATTTGATTTCCAAATGGGCAGAAATGAAAGCCTTTTTAGCATCTTAACTCCGATTCTCATCGCATTTCAAGAAACTTGGTTTTTCCCTACCGATGCATATAATTTCAATCTTTTCAATTATTCGCTGTACCGCCACGACGAGGTCCATGGATCACACCGCAGTGGCGGTACAGCCCTTTACATTAACAATGATTACACACATACACAAATTACACTTCATTCATCGTTACAAGCCGTAGCTTGTACATTACGTTACATGGTCGAAATATAGATGTATGCTCACTATTCATTCCACCGTCTACAGACAACACAAACATTTTGACACAATTAGAACACCTCATCACAAATTTCAAAAATCCGTTCATCTTACTTGGCGATTTCAACGCCCATATAAATGTGAATGTGCGTGGGATAAAAAAATGTACACACCCAGACACTCGCGGACGCATTATTCAACACATTTTAGACCGACACAATTTAGTAATACTTAACACTGGAGAGCCAACATTTTTTTCACCTCGGACACAACACAGAAACTGCAATAGATTTGACAATTTGCTCTCCAACTTTGGCCAACGATTTCGATTGGACCATAGACACAGACATTCATGACAGCGATCACTACCCCATCAAATTAATACCCATTCTTTCAACTGCTACTGATAGCACACCCAATTTTATCCCACGCTGGAAAATGTCAAAAGCCGATTGGACAATATTTCAGGAACTTTCTTATATTCAATACAACCACAACATTTCTCCCGTCGAAAACATCAACTAACTTACAGACACACTTTTCGAAGCAGCATCCACTACAATTCCACTCACGAAACCTTTCACAAAACGAAAACCAGTACCTTGGTGGTGTCTAGAAATTTCACAAGCAATTGTGGTTAGAAAAAGAGCATTTAGGAAGTATTTACGACATCCCAATCAAGAAAATTTAACCACCCGTAATCGTGAACGTGCGAGAACCCGCCGCATCATTCGCGATGCTAAGCGCCGTTCATGGTCCTCATATTTACAGCAGCTCACTTTTCAAGCACCTTTATGTAAAATATGGCGATTAATCAGACGTTTGTCCGGACGCTCCCAATTTAAATCTCTACCGGCCCTCAAGATCCACAATCTCACCATTACAGACCCACAAGCCATAGTAAATACCATAGCTGATACCATAGCCCATAATAGCTCCGATGGGAACTACCAACCTAATTTCTTACAAAATGCACGACACACTTTTCACACCAATCTCGACCTCTTTGATTCCGACAATGCCGAGTACAACAATGCTTCTTTTCATCTTTCTGAACTGGAGAATGCCATTTCCTCCGCCGGTAGCACTTCAGTAGGGCCGGACAAATTGCATTATTCCTACTTTCGACATTTATTTGACCACACCAAACAATGCATCTTAGACACATTTAATTCATTATGGTCAAATCACATCTTTCCTGAAGCATGGAAAAAAGCCATTCCAAAACCCGGCAAAGACCATAGTAACCCAAGTAATTTTCGACCCATTATACTCACCAGTTGTTTAGGAAAACTTTTTGAACGAATAGCTATTAACACGCGCCCTGGAGGGCCTCTGAGAATTACGCGCACTGGAGGGGGGGGGGGCGGATTCCGCCCCCCCCTAAGATCTCGGCTCCTAGTACAGCTGGAGGAACGAAATTCGCAGGGTGGATGGGCACGGTAGTGAACTCTATTGTGTGCAATTTGTGTGACCTTAGGTCAATATCTTCAAGGTCAAATGAGGTCAGATTGGCAAAATTTTCCGGTTTTGCGTGGCTTGGCTTGTCATCGTTATGGATCGCTGTGATTGTGTTTAAATGCTCAAAAATGGGCATCAATGATGTTTTGGACATTACTAATGATGCAATGCAGATGCTAGACCCAACATTTGACCTCAGGTCACCTATATAGCACCACTTTATCAGGTCAGTTACCTGTTCCAGTTACCGGAACCGGCCGCCCGCCCGACTGCTCCGTCGTGCAGCTCGGAGCAATCGGCTTCGTGAAGAAGGGAGTAAAGTACATGAATAAAGTATGTCAACGCAATGACAAACAGTACAAATGACAACCAGTAGTGCATTTATGGCAACATTCCAGTTTTCAAGTTTGGTTCCATTAACCTGTCATGAACTTGACCTGACTTGATCTTGGTGACCTAACATGACCTTGAAACTATACAGCATATCAATATGCATCAAACAAGTCGCTAGTGTTGCCTAGAACACTTCCCTTTTGTCAGTATACTGGAAGCGCATCAGCGCCGATTTTTTTCGTCTGGCGCTATAACATTTTTTTAATTTAGCGGCCCCTAACTTGAAAAATCTTTGGCCGATTTCCATTTTTCTTGCTTTAAACGACGCACCGTTCATTTCTAAGCAGGTACACCGAAAATTGCGTATATCGACCGGTAAAATCTGCAGTTATTTGCGAAAAACCGGAGGGGTGGGCGGATTTCGCCCCCCCTCCAGTGCGCGTGTTAAAAGACTGACCTGGCACCTGGAAACACATTCACTTCTATCTCCCTTTCAATATGGTTTTCGGCGAGGACGCAGCACAATAGATCACCTTATTCGGTTAGAAACAGACATCCGCCTAGGCTACAAAAAACATGAACACACAGTCGCAGTATTTTGAGACATAAGCAAGGCTTACGATATGGTTTTCAAATCCGCATTACTTTTCAAAATTCAGCAACTCGGTATAAAAGGACAACAGCTCATTATTTAGTAGGTTTTGTATCCGATACTCGTCCATTCCACATCAGATGCCGGTCAGCCATCTCCGATCCACATATTCTTCAAAATGGACTACCACAGGGAAGCTGCATTTCAACCTCATCATTAACGATCTTTTCACCGGCATGCCTATTAATGTATCATACTCTTTGTTTGCCAATGACAGCGCAATTTGGTGTTCCGGAAGAAAATTACTAGCATTGTTTATTTCACCTACAAAACGCACTAGACAAAATATATCAATGGTCCCTGAAGAATGGTTTCATATTTTCCGCTACAAAATCTGCAACCATGATATTTAGCAAATCACTTCCCCGCCCAATTCCAGAAACACCGCTTCACCTCGGAAACAATGATATACCTTTTGTAAATTCGTTTAAATTTCTTGATATTATTTTTTACCGTAGGCTTTCAATGCATAAACACATCAAACACATCCAGAACAAATGTTTTCACCGACTCAATTTATTTCGATGCATCACTTCTTCATCACCTGGAGCCGACCGTCATACACTTCTACTACTTCACACATCTTTAGTTCTACCCATAATTGAATATGGATCCGTAGTATATACCGGTGCTAGCACATCCTCCTTACACATTTTAGACACCATTCAAAATAAATTTATCCGTATCGCACTCGGTGCAATGACTACTCACCCATCATTTCTTTAGAAGCCGAATCGGGAATTCCTCCACTAGCTCTCCGCAGAATGCAGCGAACACTTAGCTACGCCTCCAAAATTCAATTTCACGCAAACCACCCCACACACGCGTCATTACACATTCTCCGAAATTTACATCATGATTATTTAGGTCCAGCCGAAAAACGAACTGGTCTCACTATAGCTTCTCGAGTCAAAACATTTTCTGAACAACTTCATTTCACTATTCCACGCATTACTTCTCTTTCTCCACCAACTACACCACCGTGGCAGATAGCCGAACGACACATTTTTTTATCTAACCACCACTCCAAAATCACAGCTTTGTCCAGAATATGCGAAATAAAATTTTACAAATTTCTGTCTCGTTATTCTCATGTTCCTTTTGTTTTTACTGACGGTTCTGAAGACACCAACTTTACAGGAAATGCCATAGTTTCGGGAACATACAAAAAACAACATCGACTACCAGACGGAACATCAATTTTCATCGCCGAATTACATGCTATCCTCATTGCCCTCCGTTACATTCGCAATCGTTTTCTCTGTCACCCCATGCGCAGCGTCGTCATTTGTTCGGACTCCAAATCTGTTTTGCAATCTCTTTCGTCACTTTCTTTTTCACATCATTGCCATATTTATATTTATGAAACGTTAGGAACACTTCATGTGATGGGCGTGAAGGTCCGTTTCCTGTGGGTGCCCAGTCACTGCGGCATCCCACAGAACGAAGAAGCCGACACATTAGGAAAAGCATCATTACACTTCCAAAACATTACAGAAATTCCACCACATTTTGAAGGTATTAAATCATCAATACAACAGAGCATTCGACATTTTTGGACACAAAATTGGACACAAAACGCGAACCATACACAATTACATATCATCAAACCTGTCGTCGATATCTGGACCACATCATATAAAAAACCGACAAGAAGAAAAAGTCTTATCACGTTTACGCATGGGCAATACTTTTCTTACACATCGATATATCTACACGGCTTCACCCAGACCTTCATGCCCATCATGCAACACCTATCTTACAGTTACACATATTCTTCTTCACTGTCAGAAGTTCCACGGCCCTCGAAAAATACTGACGGACTATTGCCATATACACAAAATTCCCTTTTCTCTGCCAACACTATTGGGGGATAATCATCCATTTCTCCTCAAACTACTTTTCATTTTCTCCAACAAACCAACTTGCTGCAGGACTTATCGACTGACTTTTCCAGCACTATATTTTTTTAAATAAATATTTCCATGGCACGAAATGGCCTGAGGAGGCCGAAGTGCCTAACCTAACAAAAGTTAAAGACTAACCTGGGTGACTGCAGTCCCGTGATTTACCTGTTGCTGTTGTATGACTAGCCTGGGTGACTGCAGTCCCGTGATTTACCTGTTGCTGTTGTATGACTAGCCTGGGTGACTGCAGTCCCGTGATTTACCTGTTGCTGTTGTATGACTAGCCTGGGTGACTGCAGTCCCGTGATTTACCTGTTGCTGTTGTATGACTAGCCTGGGTGACTGCAGTCCACTGATTTACCTGTTGCTGTTGTATGACTAGCCTGTGTGACTGCAGTCCACTGATTTACCTGTTGCTGTTGTATGACTAGCCTGGGTGACTGCAGTCCCGTGATTTACCTGTTGCTGTTGTATGACTAGCCTGGGTGACTGCAGTCCCGTGATTTACCTGTTGCTGTTGTATGACTAGCCTGGGTGACTGCAGTCCACTGATTTACCTGTTGCTGTTGTATGACTAGCCTGGGTGACTGCAGTCCCGTGATTTACCTGTTGCTGTTGTATGACTAGCCTGGGTGACTGCAGTCCCGTGATTTACCTGTTGCTGTTGTATGACTAGCCTGGGTGACTGCAGTCCACTGATTTACCTGTTGCTGTTGTATGACTAGCCTGGGTGACTGCAGTCCCGTGATTTACCTGTTGCTGTTGTATGACTAGCTTGGGTGACTGCAGTCCCGTGATTTACCTGTTGCTGTTGTATGACTAGCCTGGGTGACTGCAGTCCCGTGATTTACCTGTTGCTGTTGTATGACTAGCCTGGGTGACTGCAGTCCCGTGATTTACCTGTTGCTGTTGTATGACTAGCCTGGGTGACTGCAGTCCCGTGATTTACCTGTTGCTGTTGTATGACTAGCCTGGGTGACTGCAGTCCCGTGATTTACCTGTTGCTGTTGTATGACTAGCCGGTGTGACTCCAGTCCCGTGATTTGCTTTCCAAACCGAACTGACGGCTGCGCGAATGATCAATTCTGGTCGAAGCGCCCTAAAGCCCCCCGAACTGACGGCTGCAATTGCCGCATAATTCATGTAAGTGTCCACTGTACACGAATTGTCATCATAACTGGCAAGCATCATAGCATAGCATAGCATCAGACTAAGCAAACCTTTTCCGAGGCAATAGTGTAGCCAGGGACGTTGGTTTCTGACAATTGCTGGAGGGGATGGGGGGGGGGAGTGGACACTCATTGGTGTCCCATGTTAAAAGTTGCAATTGTTGGGGAGGAAAGCCAACATTGTGGAGGGTGGACACTTGCCCCCTCAAAAGTATGCAAGACAAAAATCATATATTTAGGTACCTACCTAGATGGCGTCGCGTTACAAATTATGCAACACTACTCTATTTGAGCCGTCTCATGTCAGTAACATTTGATGACCCTAGCTGAAACTTGTACTATATATGCAAAATAGATACATGCGAAGGTACTGAAAAGGTACTTCCGTGTCTCTGCATCTACACGTTCGGTCGCTATCCCCCAAAATGTAATGTGGGGAGGGGGTTCTCACCCGGTCCGTCATGGGCGGCCGCCCTGTCCGCACGGCGCATTGCGATACATTATTCAGAGCAGCGAATCAATTTTTGGATGCACAGCAAATTGGTCAATGATTTTAATTGCCTGGAAAAGTAGAGAATTGCATTCGTGAGCAAGTTTATATTTGTCGTTCATTGTGAGCACCACCACCACCACCACCGTTAATTGTGAGCACCATCACCACCACCGTTCATTGTGAGCACCACCACCACCACCGTTCATTGTGCCCATCTCATTATCTCCATATCTCTAACACTTTCCTTGCCCCCCCCCCAAAAAAAATGTATTGATAATCAGGACAATTGTTTTTTTTTAATTTTACCAGATCAATGATGTATCTTCATTGCTGTGGGGCTAAATGTGCAACTTTCAACGTATTAGAGTTCAGGGCAGGTCACGTTACCTTAGTGCCATGTGGTACCAAGTGGTCAAAATCAGTGTAAAGCTAAAATGTAATGTTAAAAGTAAACTTCTGGAATAGTTGTGAGTAATCAGATATTGGATTCATGTTGTTACCATGTTTGGTCATGAAATTTTGGGCAACCAAGGGCATACTTACAAGAGAACCTCGTGAAATTACCAGGGGCTATAGCTTCTCAGCCGTGGCTTGGATCATGCTCACATTATCACCGCTGGAATCTGAGCCCAAAACAATTCTATTCGGTCATTTGCATCAAAATATAAGACAGGAAGGTGTCGGACACCAGTCGATCTGCCGTGGGTCTGTCGATCACCAAGTGTCAAAAAACGCAGGGTAGTCGAATCTCCGCTCAATTGTCAGTCACATTGCCTGCAGAATGTATGCAGTCAAACGCCTTCAAGCATGTATACATAGATGGTGATTTCCGGTGCGCAACATTCATCTAGTTGCATCACTAAAGTCAGAGCTAAGGCATCTTGTACCGAGCCCGGGTTTCCGGAGCGCCAATCAGCCGCCCCGACACGGCTGAACTGCGAGCACAAACAGCCAGTTCCGGCTGCGGTGCAAAGTCCTATCGTTATCTGCCGGCGAACGGGAATGTCACCGCAAACGAATTTCTTTGAAAAAAATGATTGTGGGCAATTCTGTGGAAATGTGTTTTATGAAAGTGGGCACGCATCGATATGAACAGAGCACATCTGGATTTGAATGAGACAATTGGACACTTGAAATAGTTTATTACACCGTGGAGCGCTGGATCGGCGGTCATTGGAGAAGCCGCCGCAAGCCTCTGCTTCAGCGAAGATTACTTGTAAGCGCACTTGATGAGGTCTAAGCTGCAGTCAGTATTGTGCAGTGCAGTATTTGCGCTGTCAATGGCATGGTGTCCCGCACCACGACAAGTATGGCATCCTGCCATTTTTTGTGAAGTTTTGACAAGGGGTGAGAGCACAGGTCCACACACACACGGTGGATCGCTTTCGGAGGTCACGTAGTTTGCTGTTTTTAAAATTATCATTGAGTTATCATAACAGAAGTGGAATTTTGTGGTGGCGTACAATCCATGTATGCAAAGCACGTCTGTGGCAGTGGCCACACAGCGCTAATCCTGTGACATAGCGAACACTGCCTAGTTACACCGTCTCCTGGACAGAAGCCGGCCGGGGAGTCTGCCCGGGGTCGGACCTAGGCCAGCGACGTTCCACCGGCACGCTACAAGCAGACGCGAAGCCGACCGCACCACCGTGGCGAAGGTTTCTTGACAAATGGCATCGCTAATTGATATGTGCAATTTCATTATACTGCGCCGGCGTATCACATCTTCCAAAGTTCACAATTTCCAACGTTCATAATTTCCAAATTGGAAGTTAACTTCCCAAGATTGGAAGTTAACATCCGAAACAGCCCGGATTGGAGGCGTTCATATTTTCCAAAGTTCATACTTTCCAAGTTGAAAGTTAGCTTCCAAATTTGACGTTAGCTTCCAAATTTGACGTTAACTTCCAAAACTTGCAAGTTAACTTCCAAAGTAGCCCGAATAGGAATCCAACCTAACCTAACCCAACCTAACTTAACCTAACCTAGCCTAGTCTAACCTAGTCTTCCGACTTTTGTAAGTTACCTTCCAATTTTGGAAGTTAACTTCCAATTTGGAAACTAACTTCCCAGTTTTGGAACTTAGTTTCCAATTTGGACATTATGAACATTAGAGAATATGAATGCCTCCTACCCGGGCTGTTTTGGAAGTCAACTTGCAATTTGGAAATTATGAACGTTGGAAATGTGAACTCTGGAAAATATGAACGCCTCCCTCTCTGGTCGGTGATATGTTTTGGGTACCTATCACAGCACTGCACCACCAGCAGCCGCCCAGTACAATTTGAGCTTCAAGCGAGTTGAATAGGGAATAAGAACACAACTAATTCGGACTTGGAGTTCAACGCATAATCATTCGGCACACATTTCTGCTCTGTCGGAAGCGTAAATATGACGTCACATCCGACAAAGTTGACGCAAATAGCACGGCGTACAAGGGAACTAGGAGTGCCGGGGTAGGATGCTCGTCTCCCAGCTGAATGGTTGTGGGTTTGAGCAGAGGCGCAGCCAAGGCGATGGGGCGTTGAGTGTGCAGAGGGAGCAGAGGGGGCAGAGGCGCAATTCACTTCATTCTTAGCGCAGCCAAGCAGTTATCCGTTTTCCTCAGCCTTGCTTCACATCACGCGTTGCCGGTCAGTCTTGTCCACCTACGTTCAAGAAATAGACCATTATATTTTAATTTAGCCGGAGCCTACTTACTTCTTACTGTTAGTCTGGAGGGACGCCTCCCGCGAAGTGGCACTGCCGCCGCAGAGGCGTGATGCCGCGACCTGGCCCCGCGCATCGTGGCAGCATGCAACGCCGGCAAATCGACCATTGTGCTCCCCAAACGGGCGCCGCCGGCTGCCTCATTACGTCCCGGCTGAGGCGCTCTATGCCGCTCGCAGACTCGCCGCAAAAAACTGCCGCCCGCACGCACGGCTCGTCCTCGCCAGTGCACGAACATGCCGATTGGTGGTGCGGCGGCGAAAACAAGAGCACGTGCTGACGGAGCCGTTGGTTCTGGGTCCTAATACTAAAGTGTACAACGGAATCTAGTATTTTTTCTAGTTCCATCCCTCGTGACGTAGGCAGGAATGTATCTTGAAGATTAGTAAGTGGCAAGTTGGTGCTCAACCAGATTGTCAAGCTTGTTTCTGTGTAACAATATTGTTTATGCTGAAATCATTAGAGGAGAACTTCGAGGGCAGTATTTAGGTGCATTTTGATGGATATATCACTTTCAACCATGCTGATTGTGTTCAAAACAGTTGATTTGTGAATTTTCATGCATAAATGTGGCATTTTGTACCAAAATTCACATGCATTAAAGTATCCTTCCAGCATTGTCAGATCCCAGATTGAAGCATGGCAGACAGATTGGTGACGCACACAACATTCACCAGGACCAGCTGACGCAAATAGGCATAGGGAGAAAAAGGCACACTGGGTGCACCAATCCTTGAGAGAAAAATGACACCAATTGCAGTGCAATAAAAGGTCTTAAGATGAGGATTCGTGACCATCCATCTCCCAACAATATATATAAGAACAATTTCAAGACACCTCATTTTGAGACAAATATGGTGTGTTGTCCTGAGGTAGCAAATCATTTCAATATTTAGTAGAGGTATCTGATGCAATGGTGAAAAAACTCATGAACTATTTGTGGCAAATATGTAGCACCTGTCTGTTGGATGCTGTTTTTATAGAAAAAATCCACTTTTCTTTCTTTATTGTTTTGCCTGTCTCGCATGCACCAGTGTTTTGCTGGCACACTGATGTGACAGTATCATGCACAGTGCTTAAAGGGGCACACTGACCAGGCTTCTTGGGGTACACCAACTATGCCTGTGTATACCAGACATCTCACTGAGCTGACTATAGCTGCTGATGATAACCAACAGGCATATGTATAAGTGTTGTAGCTCTGGGTCATTGCATGTGTATGTCATCTTTCATGGGTCCATGCATCTGAGCATAATTATAAGCACATTTAAGGAAATATATTGTGGTGTATCACTTGTGTACCTACAGTAACTTTATATCATGATGAACTAATATGTGTATAAAAAGAATCTCAACATGCCATAGGTTTGTGTCCACTTCAACATTTACTTTGCAAATGGTTTAGATTCTGCTTCCCTTTAATTAACCCACACTGTTATGTTATGGCTACTAAGCCATGACGTTTCGTTGATTAAAAAAAAAATATCGGACGCCTAGTCTTTTCCAGCAAGAGCCAAAAAGGTAATCTGCTGAGGTGATTGGCATTTATTCACACCAAGGTGGCGAATGGTGACAGCAACACCGGACTCTTCCTCATGGCAACACATTTGCTCGTGTTACCTTGCGTCGCACTTGGACGACAATCTAACTGCATTATTAACTGCCCATTCAGCAAAAGCTGCTTTCGAAATGTCTCCATCATGCCCATAACCTGCCCATGCTTTCCACCACTTTATCTGATTGTCATGTGCTCACAGAAATGCGGGAAAGAAAGAGGCAGCTCAGTTACATAGCATCCAGCAGCATTACCGAACGTCAAACGCTGGTTGAAAATGTCATGAAATACTTAGTCCAATGAGCAATGGCGTAGATTGGCTAAGTTTACATTATGTTCCTGACTACAGCTCGGCGTTGCATCAGGCGGTTAAAGGTCAGTAAGATGATGTAATGAAAATGATCATTCAAAGATTTCAATATTTGACAGCATTTCATGAAGTGCTGGATTTAGAAAATGCGTTATATGTATATGTACATACATAGTCGTAGGATTGTGAAAATGATTTGGGAGGGGGGAGGGGACAAGACATGAAACAATGGGTGGGCCTAATTGATTGGGTGAGGGGGGCATACCACATGTGGCCACATGTTAAATGGTGAAAGTATTCCGGATGAAAGCTAACATCGGGGGGGGGGGGGGTTCAAGTGCCCTCGCAAGCGTTCAAAACTACACCCTTGCATACATATATATATATATATAGAGAGAGAGAGAGAGAGAGAGAGAGAGAGAGAGAGATGCATGTAAATGAAAAACGGAAAATAATCCTGCAATCCGGCTACCGGTTCCATATCCGCATATGTCTGCGCGCCAACGATTTCGGTACCGGTGATACGGGCCTGACATTCAGTACCAGTACCGGTACCTCCATCGGTTACCTAAATATAATTTTGTCTGCGCCTTTTCCCGTACGCAGGGGTACCATCTTCCCATGGGCGGGGCACATGCCCCCAGTGCCCTGCACCCTTGAATCCTCCCCTGCACCTAGTAGGGAGGAATTCTGTTCCGAAAGTTATCTATTACTTGCTCCTACCCCTCTTTCCCAGCTGTGGTCTTCACTTAACCTGTCTCGTCACAGTGCTCCTACCCGTAGCACCGCGTGATGCCTGCGGCGCGCGACATGGAGGCCGTCAGCGTCGGCCCAAGCAAAAAGTGCTAGTTATATGGAGTAATGAGTCTCATATTCGTGGAGAAGACTCTTCATGGTTTCAAATGAACCCAATTTTGTCCAATTTTGATGATATTTGAGATGGGAAATGTCGTGTGGAAAACACGACTGGGGTAACACGAAGTTTGGCTGGGGCGTCTACGGGGCTGAGCAATTGTCCAGCCCATGTGACGTCACCGGTTACCAAACGATATTGGAGGGGCCCGGGCTGGTTATCGTTGCGGCATGGTGTTGAATGATGTGCAGTCGCTTTCCCACGGAGCTGCGACGCTTCCAGTAGGAGTCCATACGCGGATAATCCCTGCATGCATATTGTGTGAGCGACCAGGCGGAGCAGTCGAATTTATCCTCTTGAATCGTAGCCACGCTTCTGGAATTAACTGATGAAGTTGATGGAATCGCTGCAGTTTCGGTGAAGCTCTGAAAATGATTACCCCAAACATTGTTTGCATCTGGCGTTGCACTTGCATCTGGTTATTTGCTTGGACCAGATGCCGTGTTTTCTCCAGTTCAACGGAAACATCGATTTTAGGTTTTCGTGCATCATTTCTGTTGAAACCAGCCTCCTGAGCCAGAGCCCCTCATCCAGGGCCATGCCTGCCACATTTCAAAACTGATATGGACGCCCGTACAACATCTAGGGTACTTACTTGAAGGGGGTGGGGCAGGGTATGTGCGTGTATGACGCCGACCTGCTCTTTGACTGTGGTTGCGTATTTTCCTTTGGGAATAATGACGTTATTTACTTTTCAGAGTATAGTTCAGGCTTTCGGTGATCATTATAATACGCTAACATCAGCTTTGATGTTTCCTATTTTCATTAGTAATTTTCAAAAGCACTGCACAGGACGTAGTTGTCGAAATGTGGAGCTGAATACGTCATAGTCACGGTGTAGTCAGCTGAATACGTCATAGTCACGGTGTAGTCAGCTGAATACGTCATAGTCACGGTATAGTCAGCTGAATACGTTATAGCCACGGTGTAGTCAGCTGAATACGTCATAGTCACGGTGTAGTCAGCTGAATACGTCATAGTCACGGTGTAGTCAGCTGAATACGTCATAGTCACGGTGTAGTCAGCTGAATACGTCATAGTCACGGTGTAGTCAGCTGAATACGTCATAGTCACGGTGTAGTCAGCTGAATACGTCATAGTCACGGTGTAGTCAGCTGAATACGTCATAGTCACGGTGTAGTCAGCTGAATACGTCATAGTCACGGTGTAGTCAGCTGAATACGTCATAGTCACGGTGTAGTCAGCTGAATACGTCATAGTCACGGTGTAGTCAGCTGAATACGTCATAGTCACGGTGTAGTCAGCTGAATACGTCATAGTCACGGTGTAGTCAGCTGAATACGTCATAGTCACGGTGTAGTCAGCTGAATACGTCATAGTCACGGTGTAGTCAGCTGAATACGTCATAGTCTACGGTGTAGTCAGCTGAATACGTCATAGTCACGGTGTAGTCAGCTGAATACGTCATAGTCACGGTGTAGTCAGCTGAATACGTCATAGTCACGGTGTAGTCAGCTGAATACGTCATAGTCACGGTGTAGTCAGCTGAATACGTCATAGTCACGGTGTAGTCAGCTGAATACGTCATAGTCACGGTGTAGTCAGCTGAATACGTCATAGTCACGGTGTAGTCAGCTGAATACGTCATAGTCACGGTGTAGTCAGCTGAATACGTCATAGTCACGGTGTAGTCAGCTGAATACGTCATAGTCACGGTGTAGTCAGCTGAATACGTCATAGTCACGGTGTAGTCAGCTGAATACGTCATAGTCACGGGGTAGTCAGCTGAATACGTCATAGTGTGTGTCAGCTGAATACGTCATAGTCACGGTGTAGTCAGCTGAATACGTCATAGTCACGGTGTAGTCGCTGAATACGTCATAGTCACGGTGTGTCAGCTGAATACGTCATAGTCACGGTGTAGAGCTGAATCATTTGCTAATATGTAATAATAGAGGTGCTAATACGTCATATAGGTGGTGCTGAATAGTCAAGTCACTGTGTCAGCTGAATACGTCATAGTCACGGTGTGTCGCTGAATACGTCATAGTCACGGTGTAGTCAGCTGAATACGTCATAGTCACGGTGTAGTCAGCTGAATACGTCATAGTCACGTGTAGTCAGCTGAATACGTCATAGTCACGGTGTAGTCAGCTGAATACGTCATAGTCACGGTGTAGTCAGCTGAATACGTCATAGTCACGGTGTAGTCAGCTGAATACGTCATAGTCACGGTGTAGTCAGCTGAATACGTCATAGTCACGGTGTAGTCAGCTGAATACGTCATAGTCACGGTGTAGTCAGCTGAATACGTATAGTCACGGTGTAGTCAGCTGAATACGTCATAGTCACGGTGTAGTCAGCTGAATACGTCATAGTGTGTAGTCAGCTGAATACGTCATAGTCACGGTGTAGTCAGCTGAATACGTCATAGTCACGGTGTAGTCAGCTGAATACGTCATAGTCACGGTGTAGTCAGCTGAATACGTCATAGTCACGGTGTAGTCAGCTGAATACGTCATAGTCACGTTAGTGTAGTCAGCTGAATACGTCATAGTCACGGTGTAGTCAGCTGAATACGTCATAGTCACGGTGTAGTCAGCTGAATACGTCATAGTCACGGTGTAGTCAGCTGAATACGTCATAGTCACGGTGTAGTCAGCTGAATACGTCATAGTCACGGTGTAGTCAGCTGAATACGTCATAGTCACGGTGTAGTCAGCTGAATACGTCATAGTCACGGTGTAGTCAGCTGAATACGTCATAGTCACGGTGTAGTCAGCTGAATACGTCATAGTCACGGTGTAGTCAGCTGAATACGTCATAGTCACGGTGTAGTCAGCTGAATACGTCATAGTCACGGTGTAGTCAGCTGAATACGTCATAGTCACGGTGTAGTCAGCTGAATACGTCATAGTCACGGTGTAGTCAGCTGAATACGTCATAGTCACGGTGTAGTCAGCTGAATACGTCATAGTCACGGTGTAGTCAGCTGAATACGTCATAGTCACGGTGTAGTCAGCTGAATACGTCATAGTCACGGTGTAGTCAGCTGAATACGTCATAGTCACGGTGTAGTCAGCAATCAGATGCATCCGGGGCCACACAGATCGCTTGAGCTTCATCATAAGACAGTAAATACGTTGTCCGGAACCAGGAGAGGACAGTGCAACGGTAACACGTCTTGGGCACTGTTCGCATGCTTCGGGTGACCGTTGAGCACCATATTTTAACTGGGAGCCATCACAAATGCCATGGCGCTGCAGAGTATTTCCCATCTTAGCCATCAAACGGCGTGGTAAAGAGATAGGGGGTCCAGACGTCAGCGGTGACTGCGAGCTTTGAAGACACACAGACATGGGAAAGTTAGGGAGTGTAGTGTGTTGCTGCGTAGTGTAGTGCAGTGGGAGTGTAGTGTGGTATTCGTCAGATGCTAAGGTTCCCGTGACCGCCAGCACATTACATTGGAAATGTTTTTGACAGTCGGCAGCGATTCCTTGGCATAGCTAAAGCGTACCACCCTTCCGAGGTACATTAATGACCTGTCAGCAACACACATGATTCCTCAGTAAAGCGTACCACCCTTCCGAGGTACATTAATGACCTGTCAGCAACACACATGATTCCTCAGTAAAGCGTACCACCCATCCGAGGTACATTAATGACCTGTCAGCAACACACATGATTCCTCAGTAAAGCATGCCACCCTTCCGAGGTACATTAATGACCTGTCAGCAACACACATGATTCCTCAGTAAAGCGTACCACCCTTCCGAGGTACATTAATGACCTGTCAGCAACACACATGATTCCTCGTAAAGGCCACCCTTCGGGTCATTATGACCTGTAGACACTGATTCCTCAGTAAAGCGTACCACCCTTCCGAGGTACATTAATGACCTGTCAGCAACACACATGATTCCTCAGTAAAGCGGCATGGTCCATGCTGGGTTCAAAATACCTCGTTCAAAATTCTTGCAGAATCCATGCGGATTGGTATAACCCTGGTCGAATTCAACCATGGGATCTGACAGGCACCGAACATATTCCTGGTTCAAACAAGCTGGAGGACCCAAATATGGTGGACAATCAAAATGTGAGATCCTGAGTATTGACTGCATTAATGCCGCGGTGGTGAACTGAGGTCCAGTATGCAGGCTTGGTAGCTGATGCAGCCCTCGTTAGAACATAAGCTCCTTTTTATTAGCGCCTTTAGCCTCACCTTTGTTTAACCTTTCAATAAGACTGATAGGCATGCAGGCATTAGGGTTCGTCCACAACTTCCTCAGCCTCAGGCCTCACCTGAATATATTTCTGAGACGATGTCTGCCTCATAAATAGTAGAGGTCAAATTGGTCTCAACTTGAAAAGCGAAGCACGTACATTAAGCCCGAAAATATTCGGGAATATTTTAGAGACCTAAAAGCATTCTAAGTGGAACATGGACAACACATGCATAACTCCTAATTGTGCTCAGTTGAGGTAAATGGCCTCAGTTCGTGCTATTTTCAAACCATCACTTTGCATATTGAAAGGAACAAAATTGACTGAAATACATGTGAAGCAACTAATTAGCAACTAAATTTTCACACCAATTCTTGCAAGCATCCTCACGTCAAACACATGCCATCCAGCACCAGCACCTTGAACTGGATTCATTCCACTGTTATCTCACCTGTCAGTCATCATCAAACTTTAACGCAATCCAGTTGACTGACATCACATTGTTATCAATGAGCTTGTGAATATACCACTTATAATCACATTCAGCAGCCCGCCCATGCCATCCACAGGTTCATTCGTACCTAGGTGGACACCTGCATAGACATACCCAGTATCGTACCTAGGTGGACACCTGCATAGACATACCCAGTATCGTACCTAGGTGGACACCTACATAGACATACCCAGTATCGTACCTAGGTGGACACCTACATAGACATACCCAGTATCGTACCTAGGTGGACAACTACATAGACATACCCAGTATCGTACCTAGGTGGACATCTACATAGACATACCCAGTATCGCACCTAGGTGGATACCTACATAGACATACCCAGTATCGTACCTAGGTGGACACCTACATAGACATACCCAGTATCGTATCTAGGTGGACACCTGCATAGACATAACCAGTATCGTACCTAGGTGGACACCTACATAGACATACCCAGTATCGTACCTAGGTGGACACCTACATAGACATACCCAGTATCGTACCTAGGTGGACACCTACATAGACATACCCAGTATCGTACCTAGGTGGACACCTACATAGACATACCCAGTATCGTACCTAGGTGGACAACTACATAGACATACCCAGTATCGTACCTAGGTGGACATCTACATAGACATACCCAGTATCGCACCTAGGTGGATACCTACATAGACATACCCAGTATCGTACCTAGGTGGACACCTACATAGACATACCCAGTATCGTATCTAGGTGGACACCTGCATAGACATAACCAGTATCGTACCTAGGTGGACACCTACATAGACATACCCAGTATCGTACCGAGGTGGACACCTACATAGACATACCCAGTATCGTACCTAGGTGGACACCTACATAGACATACCCAGTATCATACCTAGGTGGACACCTACATAGACATACCCAGTATCGTACCTAGGTGGACATCTACATAGACATACCCAGTATCGCACCTAGGTGGATACCTACATAGACATACCCAGTATCGTACCTAGGTGGACATCTACATAGACATACCCAGTATCGCACCTAGGTGGATACCTACATAGACATACCCAGTATCGTACCTAGGTGGACATCTACATAGACATACCCAGTATCGCACCTAGGTGGATACCTACATAGACATACCCAGTATCGCACCTAGGTGGATACCTACATAGACATACCCAGTATCGTACCTAGGTGGACATCTACATAGACATACCCAGTATCGTATCTAGGTGGACACCTGCATAGACATAACCAGTATCGTACCTAGGTGGACACCTACATAGACATACCCAGTATCGTACCTAGGTGGACACCTACATAGACATACCCAGTATCGTACCTAGGTGGACACCTACATAGACATACCCAGTATCGTACCTAGGTGGACACCTACATAGACATACCCAGTATCGTACCTAGGTGGACATCTACATAGACATACCCAGTATCGCACCTAGGTGGATACCTACATAGACATACCCAGTATCGTACCTAGGTGGACATCTACATAGACATACCCAGTATCGCACCTAGGTGGATACCTACATAGACATACCCAGTATCGCACCTAGGTGGATACCTACATAGACATACCCAGTATCGCACCTAGGTGGATACCTACATAGACATACCCAGTATCGTACCTAGGTGGATACCTACATAGACATACCCAGTATCGTACCTAGGTGGATACCTACATAGACATACCCAGTATGCTTACATGACTCACACTAGTCCCGCCGGCAAGAGAAGTGAGGAATGTTTCCTCACGATGATCCGATGATATAATTGTCAGCAATAAGTTGTATGTATTATAATTATTGTTGTTGAGGAAATCAATGCTAACTGGCTTCACTGGCTTTCTGAGCTAGACGTAGAAAATACACAGATCCAAATACACACATCCAAATACACAGATCCAAATACACAGATCCACATGACTGAAGTCCGCACATGTCAATGCAATACCAGTGCACATGAAATGCATCTGAGGAAAGGGGGGAGGAAGGTAGTGCCCGTACCTGTAGCATGGCACTTCTAAAATTACATCACCTGGTATATGCCCATCTCTGATCACATGTTGATGGAATATGGCTCCAAGTATCATTCCATGATACCTGGAAACTTTATCTCTTTATATTTCTTCATGATTGAAAAGTCATTGGTAGCACCAACATCTTTTCAAGGTTAGATTTGTAAGCTTGCACATCACTGGGGAAGCCATTACATAATGCCGAAATACTTATGAGGTAAACACAACAAGTTGTATTTTATGCTATCAGCGACAGCGCTTTTTATTAAAAACAAGCGAAGTGTATGCACAACGCATATATGCCATGCATGTCAAATATCACGGTGAGTTAAGGAAAGATATGCTGCACTATGTCAGAACCACCGGTCTTGATATATGGAAGCGTATATTTCGTCTCCGTTCAGAGAGCCGAAGCCGGCAAGTATTGAGGAGTGGCATGGGGCTTCATTGGACAGATGAGTAACAGGGGGATATTTACTAAATCAGAAACGAAAATTGAAGTTGAGAGGCAGAAGAAATCGGGACGAGCATGAGCAATGCCTTGGCATGTGCCACTTTGGAAATACAAGCCCATTAATTGGTTGTACGATGTACCAGTACCTACCTACGTGCCTACACATATGACTGCTCCACTACGGAGTATGCCACTTACTAGCCAGGTGCCTAGATGGCACTGTAGCACATATGCAGGTGAACCACACTTAACTGAAACAAAGTGTTAGTTGAAGGCTGATATGTGTTCTTTATACTTTAATTGAAATGATTGCAATTCTGATATGACAAATGTATGCTTTAGTGCATACAGCCTGTTAGCTATCTAAACTGAGTCTAGGTAAATACATATACTGTTCAAGCAGTGATACTAATCGTCATGTGGGTATTTTTCAATAATCAATTTTGAAGCTGTTATTGTTACCTTTGTCTTGTTTCATTCCATGGGCGTAGTCCTGTTTCTTGTTGGTATACTTTGTTCATGCTCCTAGTCATACATTGTAAACTAGCAAAGTTTTGAGAATTGATCTGAAGTGAAATTTTAGGCTTCTGTAACATATGGTGGCTGTGAATTAAAATAGTAAGCACATTTGCATAAGATGGCAATTTAAGTTTTCCTTATCTTGTTATGTAAAATATTGTTTATTCTTGGTGGTTAAGTTGCTATTTATTACTGTAGCCAATTTGGTTTTAGCTATAATGAAATTATACAACGGATTGGATTGGTAATTGTGTGTTGTCAAGCAACTTTTTAGGCACATGATCATGACGGTCATGCGACATTTTTTCCCTAGGAGGCTAGAAACGAGCACTGTCGTTGGAATTTCAAGAAACGCAAAAGTGTGCCTGGTTCATAATGCCTTCACATGGACAATGCGTTGGCGATGCCAGCGCCCATGGGGGAACAACTTGTAACATGGTACATAGTCCCCATAAATGACAAATCGATGGGAAGATTCTCGCAAATTGTGATTAGTTAGCATGTAGCTCGGGCCATGACACGTCAAAGCGTCAACTAAAGAATGATTATGAACATCAAGCGCTCATTCGCGTACCTTTGATGCTCTGCAATGCTGGGCAGTGTTATGTCGATGAGATTCTTCCCTTTCACAGCGAAATATTAGCGAATTAGATCAAGAAGTGACGAACTAGCACTTTATTCAACCTTTGAACACTGAAAATGTATTATTGATCCACCGAGTATGAAATTCATCCGCCAAAGCCAGCATGAGTGCAAAGGTGAGCTCTTGTTAAGTGCTCGCATGCAAGAAGGTAGCGAACGGTATCCCGCACGACTGAACTGGCTGGACGGAGTGGAGTGTGGGGGGGGGGGGAGGACACGCCTCCTACAACTTTTAATGCTTTTCTCATATATTTTATGTTACCTCTTTGTTCATTTTTATGCTTGTGGTTCGAAGTGTTTGCGTCTCCCATGCACCAATTGTGTCCCATTTCTCGCTTTGGGCACGAAGTCGAGCCGTCTAGATATGACTACTGAGAATGTTGGTGGCGCCCGAGTTGTTTCTCTGCTGTTGAAGTCTCTCGCCAACGTGATGGGTATAGAGAGCATTCAAAACACAGGTAGGTCGTGTTGATGCGGTGAGATGGATGGGAGAGGGGCTGTGGTCATGTTTTCGTGGTCCAGGTTGCTATAAAGTGACTGGCCCGGAGAGAGGAGGCGCGAAGGATTCGGGGCAGATCCAGCGGGATAAATAGCCCGGGGGTGGGTTGCGTCGGAAATACGGAAGGACGCTGGCTTCAGTTCCACTCTTGGTGTCATGGCGGTGGGGCAAGTACTAGGTTGGGCAGTGAGCGCAGTGGTGACACAATTCCCAGTGCAATGTGGCGAGACCACGGCAACTGGAGCAAAACGGAACATTTTTATCTTGGTCAGCTGGGACATTTCCAGAAAAGCAAGTGGCCAATGAACCAAGATGCGGTGAATTAACACGCGCACTGGAGGATGGGGGTGGGGCGAAATCCGCCCACCCCTCCGGTTTTTCGTACATAACTCCGGAATTTACCGGTCGATATACGCAATTTTTGCGTACCTGCTTAGAAATGTCCGGCGCGTCTTTTCAAGCAAGAGAAACTGAAATAGGACGAAAATTGTTCGAGTTAGGGGCCGTTAAATTCCAAACATTTCGTAGCGCCAGACCACAAAAATCGACGCTGATGCGCTTCCCGTATATTGGCAAAAGGGAAGTGTTCTTGGCAACACTAACGACTTGTTTGATGTATATTGTTATGCTATATAGTTGCAAGGTCATGTTAGGTTACCGAGGTCAAGTCAGGTCAAGTTCATGACAGGTTAATGGAACCAAACTTGGTCAACTGAAATGTTGTCATAACTGCAAATGACTGTCATGCGGTTGATGGCGCTTTGCATGTTACTTGTTACTCCCTACACATCCTGAAAACTACTGTTTGTCACTGTGTACCTAAGCATTTCCATACTTTATTCATGTTCTTCACTCCTTTCTTCGCGAAGCCGATTGCGCCGAGCTGCCCGACGGAGCAGTCGGGCGGGCGGCCCGGTTCTGGTAACTGGAACAGGTAACTGACCTGATAAAGTGCTGCTATATAGGTGACCTGAGGTCAAATACCGGGTCTAGCATCTGTATTGCATCATTAGTAATGTCCAGAACATCATTGATGCACATTTTGGAGCATTTAAACACAATCACAGCGATCCATAACAATGACAATCCAAGCCACGCAAAACAATACAATTTTGATATATGTGACCTTATTTGACCTTGAAGATATTGACCTAAGGTCATACAATTTGCATACAATAGAGTTATCTACCGTATCCATCCACCCTGCGAATTTCGTTACTCCAGCTTCAATAGGAGCCGAGATCTTAGGGGGGAGCGGAATCCGCCCCCCCCCCCCCCCCCCTCTAGTGCGCGTAATTTTCAGAGGCCCTCCAGGGCACGTGTTAAGCAAGTCATTTACTACTTGAGAAAAAGCACAGTTACCAAAAAGCCGAGAAAGTCGACATTTGATGCCGTGTGTTCTGGAGCCGGTGGCGGTAAAGTTGCCAATGTGTGGAAAGGTGACGTAATACCAGTGGTGTCGCAGAACAGTGCGGAATGGTGACGTACATTCCGTGGTGTCGCAGAACAGTACGGAAAGGTGCCGGAATACCCGTGGTGTCGCATAACAGTGCGGAAAGGTGACGTACTATCCGTGGTTTCGCAGAACAGTACGGAAAGGTGCCGGAATACCAGTGGTGTCGCAGAACAGTACGGAAAGGTACCGGGATAGCACTGGTGACGTAGAACAGTGCGGACAGGTGCCAGAATACCAGTGGTGACGTAGAACAGTGCGGAAAGGTACCGGGATAGCAGTGGTGTCGCAGAACAGTGCGGAAAGGTACCGCAATACCAGTGGTGTCGTAGAACAGTACGGAAAGGTACCGGGATAGCAGTGGTGACGTAGAACAGTGCGGAAAGGTACCGGAGTACCAGTGGTAGGTTCCGGAACAGTGTGGAAGGAAGTGTCGATCTGTAACGTGCACTCTCAAAATGTACAGCAACGAGAGGTAAACGCGAAGCACTGCCACTAGAGGCGCTAGAGTCGTCCACGAGGAAAAACTGTGATGCTGGCGCAGAACGGATTTTAACCTTTAGGTACAAACAAACTCGTACAGGAAATATTATCTAGCCATGATGCAAAATGTGAAATGTTTTCGCATGGTCGCCTGGAACTGTGATTGACGACGGCGCACTTTAGGATATATCTGTCCGGTGTGTAAATGGGTAGAGATTGGATTGTCTCATACGAATACGTACAAGAGCCGATCTGAAAATGTTGATCCATGTTATGCTGTAGTTTTAGCCACCATCATGATTTCCACCCCGTGCCACCAGGCCTACGTCGGTTGAGTATATCCGTGAAACTCCTTGGGGCACCCCACCCCACAAATCATTTTTACAAAGTTCTATATCGGCTATTGCGAGGGAATGGACTTGATGGGTGCTAATGTTTAGCTTCCCATCGTATGCTGCAGTCTATTTTCCCTGGTCACCATTTCACATGGGTAGCTGCATTCCATTGGCGACTATATTTTCAACCCGACTATTTTCATTTGATCGAGGAGACTCACAGGAAAACAACTGGGCACATTTCCGGACATCGCGAAAGATGACAATAGGTGCTATTTACTTCGGTTTCACATAACCTGATTTTCAATATAATTTGTTCATTTCAATATGGAACAAATTACCGATGATCCTTCAGTAACACTCCTTCCTACTCAATGGCGTCGCCACCTTCAGTTGCCAGATGGGGTCAGCAACGATTTTCCAGCTAGAAGGATAAGACCGTGTCTGTTTTCTGTCCCGACTCCATTTTCCAGCCAGTAGGGTAAGACCGTGTCTGTTTTCTGTCCCGACTCCATTTTCCAGCTAGAAGGGTAAGACCGTGTCTGTTTTCTGTCCCGACTCCATTTTCCAGCTAGAAGGGTAAGACCGTGTCTGTTTTCTGTCCCGACTCCATTTTCCAGCCAGAAGGGTAAGACCGTGTCTGTTTTCTGTCCCGACTCCATTTTCCAGCTAGAAGGGTAAGACCGTGTCTGTTTTCTGTCCCGACTCCATTTTCCAGCTAGAAGGGTAAGACCGTGTCTGTTTTCTGTCCCGACTCCATTTTCCAGCTAGAAGGGTAAGACCGTGTCTGTTTTCTGTCCCGACTCCATTTCACTCTACATCACGCTCTCCACTTGACGCAACAAGTCGTATTTTAGGAACTATGTTTCTGGAGTTTCAACATCCTTTCTGTGCTATCTTTATGGTCACATTTTCAGTTCAGCTGCTCGAAAGCTCAGCCTCTGCTCCTTGCGTGCTCCTATGAACCTGTCCAATGCAGACAACCCCCCACAACCTCCACCCCTCGTCGTAGAGATAAGACAGCGTTTTTTCCGCGGTCATAAAATGATGTGTTATTGCGCAGGTCCCATACGCTTATACCTTTACGGGTTGGCGTTCCTGCGATACTAATGGCTATTGCTGGCTAGTAGTAGAAAGAACATTTTATTCAGTGCCTACCTACCAAGGCCGAGATAAAAACGATCGTCCCAGCACGAGCATGGAGGAAGAAGAAAAAATCATGTTTGCCGTTTTGTCATACACGATACTATGCCAATTGCAATAAGTGCACAATCTTTCGAGTGTGGCACATCTTTAATGGCAGGTCAGACAGGCCGATGGGCCCACTCGTCGGGCACGCTGCAGGCCATATGGTGGTATTGACCATCGGCAGAGTCCATCCACTCGATTCAGATATCGCCGGATACAAAAACTGGAAAACCTCAGGAAGATGCCATATCTTTTCCAAGCTTGCCAGATTTCCACGTGGCGTCGAACCCCACCAAAAAGATGTCAGGTGTGGTCCGGGCCCCTGGACCACAGCGGTGGGGAAGCCCATGTTCCTATTCCTACGTCAGTTTTGAACTCAACGTATCCCTGTATGAAATCACAATCATTCATTCTCTCTGTTGCGTCTGAGCAAAAGTAACAGTGAGAACCAAATATGGTCTTCCTGGACTAACAGGACGGATGGGGGCTGATAGTTTCCTTACACACACACACGCAGGAGCACGTGTCAGCTGTACTGTGGAGACCACCATGCGAGTTCTTGTCGTGACAAATGGAGATCCGAGTACCGACAAAGTTCAGCATGCTACGTGTCCCCGAATGAAGAACTGATGCGCGGTGAGAGATTGTGGGCGCTGGTGCGTTCCTGCCCGAATGAAGAACTGATGCGTGGTGAGAGATTGTGGGCGCTGGTGCGTTCCTGCCCGAATGAAGAACTGATGCGCGGTGAGAGATTGTGGGTGCTGGTGCGTTCCTGCCCACACGCAGCGCATCGAACTTTCACCGGTTTGATATTCGAGAATGTCAGATTGCTGGGTTCGGTCCGCCTCCTAAGTTGGTCCACACCGATGACCTTTAGTCTGGGGTGCACCCGGTGGCCAGAGGTCAATCGCCCCGTGGAACCACCACCGACTGACCTTTTCAGATCAGCACAACTGTTTTGCTTGGGTCGGAACGGCCCGTGTCTGCCCCCTGTGAAATGATGGCGAATGACCCGGATGGACGGCACCTTCAATGGAAGGTTCAATGGCACCACTCACTTCACTCACTCACTCACTCACTCACTCACTCACTCACCCACTCACTCATTCACTCACTCATTCACTCACTCACTCACTCACTCACTCACTCACTAACCCACTCACTCATTCACTCACTCACTCACTCATTCACTCACATGGAGGCGATCTGGATGTGATAAAAATGCTAGATGTCATAGTCGCGTACTCTGTTGTGGGGGCGGGGGCGAGGGGGTGGGGCACAGAGGCACATATTTCTCTCTTGTTAGCCATGACCGTGACATAGATAATGTGCACTGCAGGGAAGTAACGTCAGATAGGCTTCAGGTTAGTATAGACGTTGATGTCTTTGGTACGGCTAATGCTTTGAACGGATAAGTTAATTGCACACATGGACAGGGATATATGCAAGAATTGGCGACGAATGTAGCTTACACAGCAACACATGCTGGTGCGGATATACTGATGAGTCGAGGTATTAGATATACTGATGAGTCGAGGTATTAGAAGCAGTGGCATAACAAGATACCTGTCTCGTCCGCTTGGATCAGAATTACCTAGGATCTGGCAACCTCGACTAATATCTTTGTGAACCAATGCCGAGCTCGGGATATCCAAAAGTTTGACCTTCTGACAACATCTAATCAAATCCGTTTTCTAATGTGCTAGGAATTTAAGGAATCAACAGCTTAGTCATAAAGTCAGAGTCATCAAGTCATAACATTTTCATGCTTGATAAGAGCCACAGGGACCCACCCGTCTGGGCTAAGTCTATAAAGGGAAGAAAATTATAAGCCTAGAAAAAAAGATACTCAACACCCTAATCAATGCTATATCTAAATATCTAAACAAGCTGTCTACCAACATCCTACCTACCTTTGCCTATCCTGCCTATACATCCTACCTTCCTACGTATTTCTATCTGCCTACCTATCTACCTCATCATATCTAGCCCTGCTCACTGGACCTTTCGCAACACACGCGTGATCGCTACATACGCGGGACCCACCTATATCAATACCATTTAATCCGCCCAATTTCCCGTCTTCCCACCGAACATCTTAGAATCCATATATAAGACTATTGGACCTAAGGATTGTATCAAACCTGCTTTTGAATACATTCCATGAGGGATTATCCACAACATCATCAGGTAGCACATTACATTGACCAACTACCCTTTGATGAAAAAGGTGTTGGGGTCGAGCTGTTCTACACCTTGTCTAGCTGTTCTACATCTTGTCTTGCCCATCCTAGATGGATAAACCCTGTGTGATACCCTAAATGGAAGAACATCAAGCAGACTGACATTGTCTAACCCTTTTACAATTGTATGCATTTCAGTCACATCACCCATTAATCTCCTGTACTTGTCTTAAACTTTGACACACCACCAAAACTGAATCCATCATTGCCAGTCTCAATGAGGTGAACAATGTTAAAATGACGTCATTAATGACGAGTCTAAGTCTATTTGCCCAACATCAGGAAGCCAGAGCCTAAGCCTCGATAAATTGGCAATATCATGTAAAGCATTTACGAATGTGACATTTATAGGCTGGTGGTGGAAAAAATGCTGCAAGTATAGCGGGAAGGGGGGTATGCATGACTTGGACGCTCCACACGTGATCACTAACTACGCTGAGAGCAAAAGACGTCCAACACATGCCAGCCTTAGCCGTTGGCTACATATCCAATGGCCAACAAGCGGCCAGACGTTCACCTGGCTTGGCGGTAAGTGGACAGACTTGACCTGTCCTAATTTACACCACTAGTGGAGTGAGGTCCGGCGGGGTATGGGGCTGGCTCGAGCCGAACTCGCTGCACCGTGACCTGCACCGTCTGTGTTTGGCTTGGCAGCAGCATTCAGCATATTGGGACCAAAGGCAGGCAGGTGATTCTCGTGTTGCGGATAACTTGGCACGGGTAACGTGGCCGGGACGGAGTCCGACATCGTCTCCCGTCCTCACCTGTGGAGATGGACGGAGTCCGACGTCGTCTCCCGTCCTCACCTGTCGAGATGGACGGAGTCCGACGTCGTCTCTCGTCCTCACCTGTCGAGATGGACGGAGTCCGACGTCGTCTCTTGTCCTCACCTGTCGAGATGGACGGGGTCCGACATCGTCTCCCGTCCTCACCTGTCGAGATGGACGGAGTCCGACGTCGTCTCTCGTTCTCACCTGTGCAGAACTGAATTGCGCTACCATTGGGTGATTTTTTATAGCATCGCTCAGTGAGGTTTTGAGATGTTGACCTTCGTGGCAAGCTGGCAAGTGAAACCTGGTAACCTTGACATGTCATGAAACTATTAATGTGCATCGAATGATTTCACGAATTATCGGTCGACACGGCAGAACATGTGATGCCGATTGTGTTAATGTCATCAGCAGTCTTCCGTTTGCCTACATACGTTTTGAGTCAACTATCTTATTTATATATGTGGCATGTATGTTATCGGCATTTGCTTTTAGCATTCGCCAGCATTTATTTGCAACATGAGAATGTATTTACTGAACTGGCAGGCGCCATCGTCACTGTAGTCGCAACAGCCACCATAGCCACTATTGTCACTATTGTCATTTTGGTCGCTATAGTCAACATTACAGCTGGTTGATGCAATGGAGCGGCCCTCCGGATGATGTCAGGAGAAGCTCGCCACCCTCGGTGAGCTCGCCACCCTCGGTGAGCTCGCCACCCTCGGTGAGCTCGCCACCCTCGGTGAGCTCGCCACCCTCGGTGCTCGGTCGATTTCGCCACCCTCATGTGCTCCTGAATGTGGGTGTGCAATGTACCCACCGGCACCCTGCGCTGAGCTGAGCTGGATTCACGCAAGTAAAACCGATGAGCCACCTAGTTCCAACACCTACCCAATAGCCCGATTTGCTGTGCCAAGTGCTCCTGGTAGCACCCAGACAGCCAGACAGCCAGACACCCAGACAACCATACAGCGGCAACGGCCACAGAATGGCGAGCATAAATGGCCGCTGACAACCTGAAATTGATCCTCCGCCCAGTCGGAGTTCGTTGTGATCTAGACTGGCGGCAATTAGCAAAGGTAACTGGCGGAGGTAACTGGCAGAGGTAGCGGGTGGACGTAGCGGGCGGAGGTAGCTGGCGGAGGTAGCGGGCGGAGATAGCGGGTGGAGATAGCTGGCGGAGGTAACTGGCAGAGGTAACTAGCGGAGGTAACTGGCTGAACATCGTTCATGACGAACCATTGTCGCCCGCTAGGGACCCGTGCAGGCGTGGTTGCTGCCGTCGGCCAGCACACAGCTCACGCTAGCTCTGCAAGTCACGTGACCAGAGGCGAGAACTGGCGGCGCGACTTGTGCGAGACGTGACGTCACGCAGGGGGAGGGGAGGGGTGACAGCGACGCGCCACTGCCCGACAACCGGCACTGCCCAGCGCCAGCAAATATGGTAACTGGCGGGTGGCAGAGCCACCGGTGGCCGGACCACATCACCACGCCGGACCACCGGTCACCGGCTGTCGGACCACATCACCACGGTCGGACCACATCACCACGGCCGGACCACATCACCACGCCGGACCACATCACCACGCCGGACCACATCACCACGGCCGGACCACCGGTCACCGGCTGTCGGACCACATCACCACGGTCGGACCACATCACCACGGCCGGACCACATCACCACGCCGGACCACATCACCACGCCGGACCACATCACCACGGCCGGACCACCGGTCACCGGCTGTCGGACCACATCACCACGGCCGGACCACATCACCACGCCGGACCACCGGTCACCGGCTGTCGGACCACATCACCACGGCCGGACCACATCACCACGGCCGGACCACATCACCACGCCGGACCACCGGTCACCGGCTGTCGGACCACATCACCACGGCCGGACCACATCACCACGCCGGACCACCGGTCACCGGCTGTCGGACCACATCACCACGGCCGGACCACATCACCACGCCGGACCACATCACCACGCCGGACCACCGGTCACCGGCTGTCGGACCACATCACCACGGCCGGACCACATCACCACGGCCGGACCACATCACCACGCCGGACCACCGGTCACCGGCTGTCGGACCACATCACCACGGTCGGACCACATCACCACGCCGGACCACATCACCACGCCGGACCACCGGTCACCGGCTGTCGGACCACATCACCACGGTCGAGCCGTCGGCCATCGGTGGCAGATCCCACCAGCCGTCCACATCTGAATACTGGCTGGCTGGCTGGTTATTAGGGTTTCAGGCCTCATCGGCTACACAAGTCACATGGCTACACGCTCCACACCTGATCGTGACGACGCTAGCTCTCCAATCCCTGTAGTCACAGCACTCCCCCTCTTTCTCTGTTTCGTACCAGCTACTCCTTTCATGTCTTTCGCTCTTCTCCTCTTCCCTTGCATATTCATCTCTCCCCATGTTGCTCTCGCTCTTCATGTCAGGAATGTCTACTGTTTTCACAGGAAGACATTTCAGTAACAGGACCATGTTTGGGCACAATGTCGTCCGGTAATTAATTGTGGGATAGCTGACCACGTGATTATCTGCATAAGACAGCTTTCGTGCCGACCTCGCTGGCCAAGCCACGTCGTGAGATCTTCCGCCGAGATGACCGACGTCCTCGGTGGCGGTTCAGCAGTCGAGAACAGTCAGTCTCCCACGGTCGCAGCAGTTCCGCGGCGCCAGTGAACGCCCGCCCTATGACGTCGCACTACACGTATGACGTCATAGGCCGGTGCCCGGAATCGGCGCCGGCCGGAAGTTGACTTCCGACATCGACGTGCGCCGGATACGCGGCCAAATGATGTGGTGGGCGGGTCAGAGGTGGAGCCTGTCGGCACGAGAGGAGACGGGCCCGGGCTGAGTGGGCACGGCCCGACCGCAGCAGGGCGGAGCCAGTATATGGCCGTGTCAAAGGGAGGGGGAGGACGGAGCCAGTGCAGGGGAGGGGGAGTGCCACCAGTGGTGGACCTCGATTCGTCGTCAGTTAGGCACCCTTTGCCAGACACAGTGGTGGCCGACTGGCATCTGACATCTGATTGACATCTGACATCTGAGGATGTGATTGACATCTGCCAATCACCCGTTCAGTGCTTATTCGTTATCCAAACCTTTCCGGCGCAAATCAGCCCCAATGGTTTTTCGACTTCATGCAGATATTCCGCCTTTCTCCGCTCTTCGCTCTCGTGACGAAGATACATGTTGTCTCCATGTTGACAAGTCTTGGAATCGTGCTACACAAAGGACTATATTTTGCCTCCCATATCACACATATCAAACGGCGCTGCGCCAAGCGAGACAATATTCTATGCTGCATCTTCGATCAAGACTGGGGTGGTGAGAGGGCTACTATCCTCAAAACTCACATTGTCTGCTACGATTCGCTCCATCCAGACATGCAATGCGCTTATCTTTGATCATATATCCCCTCACTCACTTGACAGCATATATATCACACACCACGCCTTATCACCGGAGCACACCACACAACAGACTGGGGCTAGCATTCCCAACCTTCAACACCGCGCAACACTAAACCCGTTAAATATCACCTAAGGAGCACCCAATAATACAATTATCCCGTCAATTTTGGCCCTACCTACCCACCCGTTCGGCGTGTCTGTAACATAAATGCATATAGCAGTGTTATTCATCTGAACCAGGTCCTTGCACTGGCATTGAAATGCCCGGTCATGCCCCCGATGCAATTCCCCCTCCTCTCATCCCATTTTTGCGCATGAAGCACCCAAAACTAAAACACACATTCAGACAACACAAAATCCTGTTCTCTCCTATCGAAACCAAATCCAACCACACCTGCTCTCTCCTATCCAACCACACTGACCCGACCCTTACAGACAAGGACAACTTCCCTGCCATGGGAAACGCTGTGCGTGGCCTATCTCGACTCGGTCGCCTCGTCTGTTAGTGAAGTATTTGGCATAGCGACCGCTGGATCAGGTTACCCGGTCAAAACACCCCGCCAGCCGGCGCGTCGCGGCGTCCGGTTCGGGCTTCCCCGTGCCGCCCGGGCTGGCCACCACACCGCACCGCGACCTGCCGGGATACAATTGATCACTACCGGTGGTAAAGCAGCTAGCTGCAGCTGAAACTTACGGTACATATAGACAAAGAATCCCTGATTTCATTGGGATTGGTCTCTGGTTGTGCGCTGTTGTGCGTTTTTTAAAAACCTTATTTGAACTTGGAGGTACTAAAAAGTTGCACGACTATTGAAATGACTTATTGTTTGATACAAAATAGCAAATTGTGAATCGTGCTATGCCTTTTTCAATTGCTCATCGCATTGATAATGTTCTCAGCTATCATTTCATATCTCACTTGCCCAGGTTTTTAGAATGCATCTTACTTTTATCAGTCGTCAAACTCCGACAACATTTGTGCACATGTGCATCGTTTGTTTCCGCACGTAATGTTGTCCATGTTCATGGACTTGTTACGGTATCAAATTTTGTGAAAATCTTCCTAAAAACTGTGATCAGGTGTGCTTCAAGCATTTGCTCATGCAATGGCGCCACAAATATGGCATTAACAAATAGTCGAGAAATACATTTCTGGCCATTTTTTTCCTGAGTTATCACACTGTGCGACGGTAGCTTGACAGCAGCCTGATCGTTGCCTGGCTCGCGGTGTCCGGTTGATACCGACGGTAGCCTGGCGGTAGCCGGGCCGTTGCCTGGCTCGCGGTACCCGGTTCACACCGCGGCCGAAGAAATAACCGGCAGCCGGACCGAAACTTTTACCATGTTAGGTAAGAATGCCGGTCGTACCACCGTACTTTTCTCCAGTCCGTTGGCAGTGCCAATCGGGCTTCAAGCACGATGTCACGTATAATAGTTACGGAAGAATGACTTCATTGACATACAAGTTCGCACGAATTAACCGGAAAATGTTCTTTCTCCTCAAAAAGATGGCACACGCAATGCCTATGTTACAGCTTGCACAGTATTCAGCTATGGTTGGATTTGTAACTGACATTAGGCTTACAATCATACACAGGCCTTGCCTTACCATTATCAGCAAACCACTGTCATCAATTGTTCCCTGCTGCATGAGGTGGAGACAAATACCGAACACTTGGTTTCTGGGAAACGTTGAAGGTACGCAAAACGTAGTACTGTCATGAATGATAGCCGTATGGTTACGCCAACAACCAGATAGGTGAACAAATAGTGCAAGCTTTCATCGACGAAGAAATATAGAAGCAATTCTTGGCCAATTGCTGCCTCCCACCACATGTGATCCACGCATTTTCGATCATTTTCGCTTGACATTGCCGTGAAAAAGGCACGTCTGTTTACCCTCACCCGGCCAGGGGGGGGGAAATGTGTCCCCCTTCGTAAATTTTCCTCCACGGCGTTGTTGTTGTTGTTATTGTTATTGTTGTTGTTGTTGTTATTGCTGTTTTTTTGTTGTTGTTGTTATTGTTGTTGTTGTATTGAGTTGTACCAGCCTGCCATCTTCTCGGTGATGTCGGCTGTTTACGTCATTATAGATTCGTTGAGTAGTGGTAGTCCGGACGGTGCCGGAGCGTAGTTAGGGGTGGGGTCGGGTCATCGCCGTTCGTTTTAACAATGCATGGACATACATATATATCCTACACTATTATACATGGACCTTTTCTTTTGTCTTGTTTTTGGCCTTTTGTTTTGTTTGATTTGTGTTTTGTTTTGTTTTGTTTTGTTTTGTTTTGTTTGATTGTTTGTTTGTTTGTTTGGATTTTTGCTTGTTTGTTTGTTTATTTTTGTTTATATTAAACGTCATGGGCAGAGTTGGGAGAGAGTAGGTGAAGGAGTTGTCCGGATGTTGTTTTGGTGAAGGAGTGTCGGGCGGTTTTGGCACGGGTGTTTGGTTTGTTGTTCTTGGAGGTGGTCTTTATTTTGTTGGTTGATCGTTTTGTAGGTGCCTGGGTAGTGGATGAGGTGTTGTCTGAGTTGTTGTATTCGTCGTCTGAGTATGTCTCTGAATCTGTGATTGGTCCGAGTTGGTTGTGTTGGTTTTTGCGCCGTGCGTGTGGTGCTTGTGGGCGTGAGAGGGGTGATGGCTTGAGCCCTCCGCGGTGCGGTATTGGGGGTGGGTCCTGTGCTTGTGCGGTGTTCTGAGTTGTGGGCTGTGGCCTAATGATGATCGTCGGGTCTGTCGGAGTTTCTCTGGAGCATTTGGTGGGTTTTAGTGGGGTAGCCGTGTAAGATGTGTGTGTTTGTGTGGACGGCTCTTGGCGGGGGGAGGGGTACTGGCCGATTGCCCACGCCTTTGCCCGCGTCGGGGCCCTCTTTCTTCCACCGAGGGCAGGCCCGTCCCGGGAGCCGTGGTTTCCGCCGCATCCGACGCATTGCCACGTGTCGCTATTGCATGTGTTGGCGTGGTGTAGGCCGGCACAATAAGCGCAGGTTGGATTTGTGTGACTGCAGGCCCCCCCCCCCCATCGAGTGGCCGTATCCCTGACAAAGAGAGCAGCGTCGAGGGAGGGGTGCCCGCGGTGTGACTTTGTATGTGATGTAGCCAGCTTTGACGTGTGTGGGTTGCTGTTTGGTATTGGAAGTCAGAATGAGGATGTATGTGTTTGGTTTGTCTGTTCTGGCGGGGGGAGGGGGCCTGTAGACGGAGGATATCCCCTGGCTGTGGAGCCTGCGAGCCAGATAATCCTCCGCCAACTGGGCCAGTTCGCTTGCGCATGTGATACCTTGTGATGAGTTGAGACGTGTGGCTGGTATTATGGTGATGGGTGTGTCTGTGATGTTTTGGATGCGTGTTAGTATGTCTGCGTCTTTCGCGTTGTTGGCCTGGATCAAAAGCGCTCCCGTTTTAATTTGGCGTGCATGTAGGGGCGCCCGTGTCCAACGGGTGATCTCCGCCTCCATCAACCAGGGGTCAAGGGAGCCCATGGGCTCCCCATCATCCCGGCGGCAGAGGTAGAAATCACCCTTCGGAGTGTGTGGCGTGGTGTCAGTGTTCATGTTGAGTGAATGTAGTGGGTCGTAGGTTTGGTGTTGGAGCTGGGAAAGAAGGGTGCACACTTTACAAATATCGGCGGGTTGAGGGGGGTGGCAGCGGCACCGCCGGACCAACCTGTAGCCGAAAAATAAAGATGGTTGAGCAGACAGTCGGAAGACAGTCAGTAGCACTGTGTAACACTGCACTGGTGGTATGCTGGTTTGACGGTCTTCGGTCCGTTGGACCTGAGGGTGTGGCTTCAAGATGGCGGCTTGACGTGGCCAAAATGGCGTCGTTGCGTCTTCTCGAGGTGTCCTCGGGGTTGGCCAGCTGTCTTCTCGAGGTGTCCCTGGGGTTGGCCAGCTGGCGTTGGCGCGGCTTCTCTAGCACGCCTTCGGCGCTGCACCGGTTTTTTGGTTTGCCGCGGTGCTTCAGCAGCACGTTGGCAAATTAGCCGTGAATTGCTGTGTCTGGGCGTCGAGGCCTCTAAGGTGGCGTTTGAAGCTTCGTGGCCTTTTAATGACCAATCTGGCGTCCTGGTTTTCTCTGTTTCTCGATTGAGAGGGAGAGAGAGAGTTTCTTTGTTCTCGGCGTTGTTGGTGTGATGTTTTGTGAAATTGTGTGTTGCTCGACGGCGGAAAAACGTCACGAAAAACGTCACGTCGCAGCACGCCCAAACACGACACAGGTTTTTCTGCATCAATTGCGCATGTTTTGAGAAAAAAAACTTTGGGTCGGATTATTGAAGATCACTGGCATACGACCGGTTAGGTGAGATCACCTCAAACCCGATGGCTGCACGATTCAGATATGAACCAGTGCACCAGTAGCCAGTGCACACGTATCTGACCGTATCTGCGTCTGAAATGCATCCAGCGAGTTCGCGAATATGTCCGCACTTGGGGTCCTCGTTAAGAATATGCTCGTCTCTCTTAGTAACCTGTTGCACAAACCACACCTAATAGTATCTACAGGCGCGTATGGTACATGAAATAAAACAGGTTGCCTGTTTCTTCTGACTGGGACGCACAATCCGAAGTTCTGCAATAAAGCCGATGAGTCCGTCCTGCCGCACAAAACGTTACGGAAGAACACGATGTCGGACTGTACGCGACGAGTCGACACAAACTTGAAGTTACAAAAGCGTAGAAGGTCCTGATATCCCAGAGATTCCGGCCTATATGCATCATTACAGTGCTCAGCTAGCCGCATTCAAAACTTGTGCTTTGCCCTGTCTATCAGGATCAGATGTGCCGTGGCTGCGCCTACCTTATGACAGAGCAATACTCAAGGTGAGACCTAATGTTCACGTTATATGCAGTCAACAGAGCACTTTTCGGGAAATTTACTCCCAGGTACTCCTGCTTGCATTGATCTAATAAACAACCATAGCGCTCGGTTCACAGTCGACACAGTGCTCTGCACATGCTGTGCGAATGTCAATTTACTGTCCAGGTACACACCCAAGTACACATCATCACAGTCTCACGCTGCAGCGTCGTATCGTGCACCTTGTACTCGAAGCACACAGGAGTACGACGGAGAGTCATTGTGAACGACCTGCATTTCAGAGGGTTCAAGAATGGCATCCAGTCTGCGGTCTACCTGCAGAGGGCATCAATATCTCTCCGTAGGTGGGTTGCTTCATCCATAGACGCTACCCCCTAAACATTTTAAAATCGCCAGCAAATATTAGACATTCCTAGTCAATTTGGGAAGGGCGGTCATTCACAAACAGAGCAAATAACAGAGGGGGCCAGTAAGCTCCCTTCCAATACACCGGAAGTAACGTCAGTCCAGCCCGAGACCGCCCCCTGAACTAGCACTCGTCAGTCCAGTCTCCGAGACCGCCCCCTGAACTAGCACTCGTCAGTCCAGTCTCCGAGACCGCCCCCTGAACTAGCACTCGTCAGTCCAGCCCGAGACCGCCCCCTGAACTAGCACTCGTCAGTCCAGTCTCCGAGACCGCCTCCTGAACTAGCACTCGTCAGTCCAGTCTCCGAGACCGCCCCCTGAACTAGCACTCGTCAGTCCAGTCTCCGAGACCGCCCCCTGAACTAGCACTCGTCAGTCCAGTCTCCGAGACCGCCTCCTGAACTAGCACTCGTCAGTCCAGTCTCCGAGACCGCCTCCTGAACTAGCACTCGTCAGTCCAGTCTCCGAGACCGCCCCCTGAACTAGCACTCGCTGCCGGCGACTAGTCAGGTATGAGCGAATCAGAGAGATAATTTTGCCTGTAACATGATCTACATTTTCGAGCTTGAATAGCAATAATTTATGTTTGACACTTTGATAAACCGAAGAGTAGTCCCTGTAGATTGTCTGTTTGTTAGCCGGCGGCGAGCGAATCCCAGGCGTGATTCAGCAAAACTGCCAGGTTCGAAGCACATGACCTCTTAGGAATAAAACCATTCTGAGTGGGTAAGTGTTGGTAAAATATGAGCACGCAAGACATCGTAAATATTTTTATTTTCTAGAACCTTGCCACACATGGAGAGAAGTGGGTACGGCTCCGTATTTTGCCGGAATTTTCCGGTTGCCTTTCTTATATATTGGTGTGACGTTTGCCATTTTCCATCGGATCAGAAATTTTCCCTGCCTAGCTCAAAGGCTACACATTGCACCAACTGCACCCTCCCTTGTGGCGGAGCCCTACTCCGCGCACCACCTCTACCCGCCCTCCCCTGTGGCGGAGCCCTACTCTGCGCACCACCTCTACCCGCCCTCCCATGTGGCGGAGCCCTACGCTACGCACCACCTCTACCCGCCCTCCCATGTGGCGGAGCCCTACGCTACGCACCACCTCTACCCGCCCTCCCCTGTGGCGGAGCCCTACGCTACGCACCACCTCTACCCGCCCTCCCCTGTGGCGGAGCCCTACCCTACGCACCACCTCTACCCGCCCTCCCCTGGGGCGGAGCCTTACTCTGCGTACCAACTGCACCCGCCCTTCCCTGTGGCGGAGACCATTATCAGTATGCACACTCGGTCTGCACTTATAACGGTGCCATGCAGTGAAGGAATTTCCGACTCCCGCTGCACATTTGCATCGGACGACTGGCTCTCCTTGAAACGCTTCATTTGGCACTTTGATCCTCATAGTTTGCAAAGGCGCTCCATGTCAGCGCAGATGCTTTGTGCCTTGCATATAGTCTTGTACAGGCTCTGTACAGGCTCTGTACCGGCTCTGCATCTTGTACATAGTCTTTTATGGGCTCTGTACGGGCTCTGTTTCTTGTACGTAGTCTTTACATGCTCTGTACAGGCTCTGTGCGGGCTATGTGTCTTGTACATATTATTTTATAGGTTCTGTCCAGGCTCTGTGTCTTGTACTTAATCTTGAATCTTGTACAGGTTCTGTACAGGCTCTGTATCTTGTACATTGTTTAGGATTCGGGCTCTGCCGAGAAAACGAGTTGGACAGGAGCAACATTAGTCTCAGGCGGATACAGGGGGCACAAAGGGCATATGTCCCCCTCTCCACAGAATGGTGGCGCCCCTCTGACCTGGAAAATGCAGAAAAGTTCTAGTGTACCTCCACCCAGCTCAACGAATTTTCAGTCGAAAACGCTCCCCGACGAAACAAAGCCTTCCAAAATGCGAGTACTTCCCCACGCCATGAAAATGTATGGATCCGCCCCTGGCATCAGTGCGATGGGTCATTATGTGCATGTAACGCCCATGTAGGTAACATAACTTGCTTACAATACCCGATTGTATTTCATAACCAGAACGGGTATTTCCTCACCGAACCCGGAATTTCATGACGGTAGCGATACTTGGCAACTGACAGAGGTATTGCACGGCTAAACTGGGCATTTCGTACAACCCAAGCGGGTATTTGATAACAAGAAAGGTAAAACGTCGAGTAAAGTTAGGAAAATAAGTAAATCTGTAACCGGAACACATAGCTTTAGAAGTGAAACTGGTCACACATCACTACCTCGCTCCACAACTAGGTTTATGGAAGAAGTTTTGGATTAAATTATGTTTGCTATCTTCTTACACGCTTGACTATAATCTCAATGCTGAGGTGGTTTTCGGTGACTTCCTGATGAGGGATCTTCGTCTGGTTGGAACTTGATTCACGAAGGGGCTGAAAAGGTTTTCTCGCATTTATTTTAAGACGACGCCAAAAGACCCATGTTAAATCTCAGCAACTTTAGCGAGTCTCAAGCCCCTCAAAGAGATGGCAACCAGCACCGCCAATTATGCCCCCTGGTGACCTGTGCATACCCCTGGCAAGGTCAGTGCCAATCTGAAGCCATCTGCAACATTGGCGGATTCATGGGAGGTAACTGGGGGCATGTGCCCTCCCCGATAGAGATGTGACGTCCCTTCGACTGGAAAAAAGGTTTCCCTTCAGGACGTTCTAGTGCACCGATCCCTTCCCCACATACTCCACAAGTTTTTTTTTCAGTCTATGTCACTCCTCAGAGTAGAAAAAGTATCTCAACGGAGAAATGGCGCCCCTCCAGAACAAGTGCCCTCCACAAATTAAAATTGATGATTCAGACCCTGATTTGCAGTAGTGCTTAATAATCGTGCGTACTAAGGAGTACTACCAATGACGTTAGCTCCCCCCCCCTCCCTAACCAGCCAATAGGTGTGAACAACCTGGTGACGGCACTGGGCCAAATGGACGAAACTCTACCCCTCCTCATTACTTCACGTTTGCTCTCCGCTTCTCAACACATCACTGGAAACAAATGTATGTACATAATTATTTCATAGTGTAAGTTATTCCTGAATTCTTGTTTGCATCTCTCCCACCGTCTATGAACGCTTTTAAACATGCGTAGTTGATAATTTTGCTTACTCATCTCTCTCCCTACTTTAGCATTCTTTCCGCGCCCTCGTACACCAAGTCTAAGCCGTCTAGACACATCTTGGTCATTCTCATTTACAAATGGTATTCACATAAGTATATCCTTCCCAATGCCTCCAACTCTTCTTAGAAACAGAATACTTATACTTTTTGGTAGAAACTGGACATCGCGTGATAAGATTTCCCGTTTTGGTTATGCAGAACGGTACTTTTATTCGTGATATGAAATACCCATTTCGGTTATCGGCTTACCCGCCTTCGTGACGCAAAACATTAGTACACGTTTTAAATGGTTGTTGTTCATTCTTAACATTCCTGCGCTATAACCGAACTCATGGCGTGTCAGTGTTTTCCTCATGTGAGCCATGAAGTGGTGAAGCGATCAAAGCAATGATGTTTAATCTTGAAGTAGCAAAAAGCGCGGGGTTCGAGTGGCATGGAGTAAGGACAGACTCTGGGGACGCGTGGTCTAGGGGTACGATGCTCGTCTCACAATCGAAAGATTGTGGGTTCGAGTCTCACCTGTCGCTACTCTTCGCCCGCGACCAATCGGCGTGAAAGATTGGCGACGCTATATGACTCAACGGTCGACGTGTCGTAAAACCAATAACCAACCAACCAAGGACGACAGACTCTGGATCCAGAATGGCGCTACCGCTCTTGCTGTCTAGAGATGAATCCTCTTTGCAGCTTGTGTAAATTGTGTGCAAACTAGAAAGACATGAGGCGATTGTGTGACAGCTGAGTGGACAAGTGCCCACCGCGCTAGTGGTGGTGACGCCATGTCCGCACCTCAGCTACGGGTGGCGGCCCTGCTGCGCAAAGGGCCGCACGCACGGCTGCTGAGGGTGGCGGCCCTGCTGCGCACAAGGCCGCACGCACGGCTGCTGAGGGTGGCGGCCCTGCTGCGCACAAGGCCGCACGCACGGCTGCTGAGGTGGCGGCCCTGCGCCGGCCGCACGCACGGCTGCTGAGGGTGGCGGCCCTGCTGCGCACAAGGCCGCACGCACGGCTGCCACCGCCGAGCGCCGGCGGCGGCGGCCGTGTCAGACCTGACAGGTGAGCCGCCCTCGGCCGCCGACCGAGTGCGGTCGTGACGGCGCCGAGAACTGGCCGGTCACGACGTCGTCGTGACAGGATTGAGCTGGTCACACCACCGCGGACGTCGCGGACGCCGCCGTGGACGTCGCGGACGCCGCCGTGGACGTCGCGGACGCCGCCGTGGACGTTGCGGACGCCGCCGTGGACGTCGCGGACGCCGCCGCGGACGTCGCGGACGCCGCCGCGGACGTCGCGGACGCCGCCGTGGACATCGCGGACGCCGCCGCGGACGTCGCGGACGCCGCCGTGGACGTCGCGGACGCCGCCGCGGACGCCGCGGACGCCGCCGTGGACGTCGGCAGGTTCCGGTAGCCGCTGCACTGCGGGACCGTGGCACGCGGCGACTCGAAACGGCTCGGCGACTGCCGCGAAACACCACGTCACCGGGACATGAATTTGACGAAGCATTCCGCACTTTGGGGCGCTAATCTGCACGAGACGTTTCCGTCTGGCGGGTCAGTTCTGCGAACGACTGTGCAGCCGCGAGAGGCATCTGGTTCGCAACGGTCCTCCTCCTGCAAACGGTAGTTTGGGTGGTGGCCCGAGTTTATGGGTACCGAGAGAGCCGCTGGCCACCGCTCCAAGAGCCTGGCCGTCTCCCGGCGACCGTGCACTTCCCCCCCCCCCCTCACGCGAGCGGTTCACGGTCATGGCACCGTTGTCGAGTTGCTTGGGGGAGGGGGAGGGGAGGCGGCGCCGACGGCAGTCGTGGGCCGTCAGCGCGGGAGTCGTACCAGGGTGTTCCGGGAGCGAGTGTCTGTTCCGGGCAGCAGCGCCCGGTCGTGTACTGTCCGTTCCGGGAGTCGTCACCAATGTCGGTCTGTTCCGGGAGTCGGCACCACTGTCGGTCTGTTCCGGGAGTCGGCATCACTGTCGGTCTGTTCCGGAAGTCGTCACCACTGTCGGTCTGTTCCGGGAGTCGGCACCACTGTCGGTCTGTTCCGGGAGTCGGCACCACTGTCGGTCTGTTCCGGGAGTCGGTACCAGTGTCGGTTTGTTCCGGGAGTCGACACGGCCGTCGGTCTGTTCCGGGAGAAAAATCCGACGTCGGCCGGTTCCGGGAGAAGAATCCGGCGTCGGTCAGTTCCAGGAGACGGAGGCGGCCGATTCAGGCGCCGCCGCCGCGATGCACGTCTAAACAGATTCGACCTTGACGGCGCTGGTGTGAGACTGCCGTCGTCTGCCGACGGGCGGCACGCTCTGGTCAGTCGGCTGGCCGCTCTGTCCTGTCGGCGACAGACTGTCCTGTCTGACTGCCGGCCAGCTCCGTCTGACACCGGCCGAGCCCCGCCCAGACCTGCACAGTCGCCTGGGGCTGTGCCCGCGGATCGGCCGCGGTGGGCGCGGCCGACCGGCTACGTCTGTGTGTACGGACCGGAAGCCACCAGGGCCACTCAGCGGCTCAGAGCCGCCAGGCAGGACTCGGCGGCTCAGAGCTACCCACGGAGCGACCGGCGGATCAGAGCTACCCGCGGAGGTGCCCGGTGGCTCAGAGCTACCCGCGGAGATACCCGGTGACTTTTGCCGCCGCTCGCGAAGCCCCGAACCCTGACCCTGGATACCGAATGTTTCCTGTGCCGAGACCACGTCATTTTGCGCGCTTAATTTATCATCTTTGCTCTTCATCTTTGCATGAAAGATGGATAATGTCCAGGTGTTTGAACTGTCTGAATAGCTCGGTGACCGCCAGGCGGCCCTGCCGACGGTCGCGTGCCGGACTGCTGAGTCACTGCTTCTAGGTTCCGGCGATACCCAGAATGCTCGCGTTCAGTTGAGGAGCCTTTCTCCGTAGCCAATCTAGTTGGGAAACAATCTTCTGCAGTTCCGGCTAAATTTGGAGCTGGAAAAAGTGCAATAACGCTATTTGGTCGTGTTTACATTTTACTGTACTTGGTATTAACTTTGAGCAGCGTGCTCCTTTATTCTCCACGACTGCCCTCTACATGCAGAGGAACATTGTGCCATATCTATTTACTGCCGATTACTACACCAGCGAAACTGTACGCAAGCGCCACGTCTCGCGCCACGGACATGTTTCGCCACGTCAAGCGCCACGTCTCGCGCCACGGACGTGTTTCGCCACGTCTCGCGCCACGGACGTGTTTCGCCACGTCTCGCGCCACGGACGTGTTTCGCCACGTCAAGCGCCACGTCTCGCGCCACGGACGTGTTTCGCCACGTCTCGCGCCACGGACGTGTTTCGGGGACAGTCCTGAATGGCGTGAGTGCAAATGCGTTGTAGCAAGCCATGAGCGTCGCCGCAAGTTTTGGACGGGGTGAGGGGGAGGGCGAGATGGGCTTCAGGTCGATTTTCCAAAGCCATGCTGCAGGCGGAATGCTTAATTTCACGATGTCTGGTGGCAACATGTAGGTAGCCAGCAGGTATTCCCGGCCTATATGAGATAAGCACGCCGTACGATAAATTAACCTGTATCCAAGGCACAATGTTTTCACCGTTGTTTTCGCAGGTCTGGTCACCGCAAAGATAACCAACCTTTACTCCTCTCGGTACGAAAAGGACGATTCATTCTCCTCTTTTGAGTCGTTGCATAATTACTGAAATTGGTCGTGAGCTTCATCGCCAAAGTTTGCTGGTGCTCAGGTGTATTTTCGGTCACTTCGGAGCCTAAATATAGCCGATTGAACTATTTTGGCCGAATGATGTTCACGCTGTGATTTCAGTTGGTGTCGGGAGGAAATCGGGCATGGTGAGTACACTTTTAAAACGAAAATGTTAAGCCCTCTAATGGCATGTTTGCAATATCCCTGCCTGGTAGGTTTCGCCCTGTTCCGATTGCCAGTCCCATCCGTCCAGGGAACGCGGCAAGGTGAAAATCCGAAGAATTCCTTGATCACAACATGTTCCAAGAATGCTGCATATTATGGTGGATGTGAGGGATACCAATGTAAACAAATGTTTGCTCTTTAATCTAGTGTCGCTAAATTATGTATATCCTGATGCGATTAGGAGCAACCAAAATTCTGAAAATGCATGTTCCCGTCTCCCCGATCTACGCGCTCTATATGCTCATATTTATCGGCATGGCGGACACCCAAGAAGCAGGGGAGCGCCAATTTTGCGGCGGTTTGACCGTCCTGCATGTCAGCACTGCGGCCATGATGAACTCAAACCGGGGAAGGTCAGCTGGAAAAGAAGAGTTGCTAGCACCCAACAGCTTTTAATAGAAACATCGGCTTCATGAGGGGCAGTGAGCCCATATTCCTCCACCCCTTTGATCCTTCCGTATTTGCGCTACTGATCTGAATTGATTGGCCAGCTTTCCATTATCCACGGATGAGTGCGGAAGAGCTACAACATTTTCAGGTTCCCTCCCTGTCATTCTGGATGCTGGCCTGCCCGAATTGCCTTGATGACCCAGCCCTGTTGCCGGGCACTTTGCACACTTCAGTCACCAGCTACAGTACCTAGTAAGTCGTTTCGAGAGACCGGACGCTCGGTCGGCTGGTCGGCGAGCGGGCAAATTCGGCCAATGCCGTATACGGCAGGCGGTCGAGCGACAGCTGCTCAACATGGCGTTCATTCAGCCGGCGGCTGGGCGGTGACGTCACGCGCCGTTCGGCCAATGGGCGGGCGCCGTTCCGGCCGGCGGCGATTGCAGTGAGGCGGGCACGATTTCGCGGTACTCGACGGCCGATATACTACAAGCGCGCCGGCCCAGTGCCACCAGTCACTACACGGGGTGCCCGCGATGTGGTTGGCGCGCGGTGCGGCTGCTGCCTTCTGCTTCACTCGCACCGACGTAGTGTGCCGCGGACCCGGCGGCGGCCGACGTGCTGTGTGCTCGAGTGGCCCGAGCGGCGGCCTGGCCTGTGCTCGGGATGGTGCTCTGCAGCCTGCTCGGCATGGACCCACCGCAATGGACGGACCCAGAGAAGGGCGGCGACGACGACCAGCCAGGTGAGCCGCCCGCACAGCCGCTGTCAGGGGAGCAACTCTAGTCGCGTGGTCCGTCAGCCACACAGGCCTTCAGCCACACAGTCCTTCAGCCACACAGTACTGCAGACACACAGTACTACAGCCACACAGCACTACAGCCACACAGTTCTACAGCCACATAGTACTACAGCCACACAGCACTACAGCCACACAGTCCTTCAGCCACACAGGACTACAGCCACATAGTACTACAGCCACACAGTACTACAACCACACAGTAATACAGCCACACAGTCCTTCAGCCACACAGTACTGCAGCCACACAGTACTACAGCCACACAGTACTACAGCCACACAGTACTGCAGACACACAGTACTACAGCCACACAGTACTACAGCTACACAGTACTACAGCCACACAGTCCTTCAGCCACACAGTACTGCAGCCACACAGTACTACAGCCACACAGTACTACAGCCACACAGTACTACAGCCACACAGTACTACAGCCACACAGTACTACAACCACACAGTACTACAGCCACACAGTCCTTCAGCCACACAGTACTACAGCCACACAGTACTACAGCCACACAGTACTACAGCCACACAGTACTACAGCCACACAGTCCTTCAGCCACACAGTACTGCAGCCACACAGTACTACAGCCACACAGTACTACAGCCACACAGTACTATAGCCACACAGTCCTTCAGCCACACAGTACTACAGCCACACAGTACTACAGCCACACAGTCCTTCAGCCACACAGTACTACAGCCACACAGTTCTTCAGCTACACAGTACTACAGCCACACAGTACTATAGCCACACAGACCTTCAGCCACACTACTACAGCCACACAGTACTACAGCCACACAGTGCTTCAGCCACACAGTCCTTCAGCTACACAGTACTACAGCCATACAGTCCTTCAGCCACACAGTACTACAGCCACACAGTACTACAGCCACACAGTACTACAGCCACACAGTACTACAACCACACAGTACTACAGCCACACAGTACTACAACCACACAGTACTCAACCACACAGTACTACAGCCACACAGTACTACAGCCACACAGTCTTTCAGCCGCACAGTACTACAGCCACATAGTACTACAGCCACACAGTACTACAGCCACACAGTACTACATCCACACAGTACTACATCCACACAGTCCTTCAGCCACACAGTCCTTCAGCCACACAGTATTTCAGTCACACAGTATTTCAGTCACACAGTCCTTCAGCCACACAGTCCTTCAGCCACACAGTACTACAGCCACACAGTACTACAGCCAGACAGTACTACAGCCACACAGTACTACAGCCACACAGTCATTCAACCACACAGTCATTCAGCCACATAGTCCTTCAGCCACACAGTACTACAGCCACACAGTACTACAACCACACAGTACTACAGCCACACAGTACTACAGCCACACAGTACTACAACCACACAGTACTACAGCCACACAATACTACAGCCACATAGTACTACAGCCACACAGTACTACAGCCACACAGTATTACAGCAACACAGTCCTTCAGCCACACAGTCCTTCAGCCACACAGTATTTCAGTCACACAGTATTTCAGTCACACAGTCCTTCAGCCACACAGTCCTTCAGCCACACGGTCAGTCCTTCAGCCCAGCCACACAGTCCTTCAGCCACACAGTCCTTCAGCCACACAGTCCTTCAGCCACACAGTACTACAGCCACACAGTACTACAGCCACACAGTACTACAGCCACACAGTTCTTCAGCTACACAGTACTACAGCCACACAGTACTACAGCCACACAGTACTACAGCCACACAGTACTACAGCCACACAGTCCTTCAGCCACACAGTACTACAGCCACACAGTCCTTCAGTCACACAGTCCTTCAGCCACACAGTACTACAGCCACACAGTACTACAGCCACACAGTACTACAGCCACGCAGTGCTTCAGCCACACAGTCCTTCAGCTACACAGTACTACAGCCATACAGTCCTTCAGCCACACAGTACTACAGCCACACAGTACTACAGCCACACAGTACTACAGCCACACAGTACTACAGCCACACAGCACTACAGCCACACAGTCCTTCAGCCACACAGTACTACAGCCACATAGTACTACAGCCACACAGTCAGTCCTTCAACCACACAGTTCTTCAGCTACACAGTACTACAGCCATACACTCCTTCAGTCACACAGTACTACAGCCACACAGTAATACAGCCACACAGTACTACAGCCACACAGTACTACAACCACACAGTACTACAGCCACACAGTACTACAGCCGCACAGTACTACAGCCACACAGTCCTTCAGCTACACAGTACTACAGCCATACAGTCCTTCAGCCACACAGTACTACAGCCACACAGTACTACAGCCACACAGTACTACAGCCACACAGTACTACAGCCACACAGTACTACAACCACACAGTACTACAGCCACACAGTCCTTGAAGGTGTGGATATCGACTTAGTATATTTTGGCGGGCAATTGTCCCATCCCCAATCTTGGCTTCGCCCCTGAATAATCAGGGCGGGGACTGGGGACACGTGCCCCCCATGGGAGGTGGCATCCATCCGGCCGGGGAAAAGCGCCCCTCCGGGAAGGCTGAAGTACACCCCCTCATTTTTTTCAGAGGAACACACCCCCGTCGAAGGAAAAGGCACCCCTTCGGTGTGCTCGAGTGCTCCCGACCCCCTATAATTTGTTTCCAGCCTGAGGTGCCACTCGGAAGGAAAAGGCACCTTCCAGGTACATTCGCAGTGGCGGTCCTCCGAGGAAATGGTGCCTCTCCAGACAAGAGTCCTCCCACTCATCACAATCCCTGGATCCGCTCCTGTCAATAATTAGTGCTAACGGGACCGTCATACAGCCTCGGCCGACGCAAATCAAGCTTGCAGGCCCATGCTGAATATGTCGCCAACAAGCGCAACGCCATGCCCATAGCGCTGTCCCATGGACGCCATGTCACGCCGAGATATACGCTGCGCCCCAGTGTACAGGCTCTCGTGATGCCCACTGTGCGGCATCACATGACGGTGTGCGGTCCATACTGACGGTGTGCGGCATCACATGACTGTGTGCGGCATCACATGACGGTGTGCGGTCCATACTGACGGTGTGCGGTCCATGCCGAGATACACGCCGCGCCCCAGTGTACAGGCTCTCGTGATGCCCACTGTGCGGCATCACATGACGGTGTGCGGTCCATGCTGACGGTGTGCGGTCCATGCTGACGGTGTGCGGTCCATACTGACGGTGTGCGGTCCATACTGACGGTGTGCGGCATCACATGACGGTGTGCGGTCCATACTGACGGTGTGCGGTCCATACTGACGGTGTGCGGTCCATGCTGACGGTGTGCGGTCCATGCCGAGATACATGCCGCGCCCCAGTGTACAGGCTCTCGTGATGCTCACTGTGCGGCATCACATGACGGTGTGCGGTCCATACTGACGGTGTGCGGCATCACACGACGGTGTGCGGTCCATACTGACGGTGTGCGATCCATGCCGAGATACACGCCGCGCCCCAGTGTACAGGCTCTCGTGATGCCAACTGTGCGGCATCACATGACGGTGTGCGGTCCATGCTGACGGTGTGCGGTCCATACTGACGGTGTGCGGTCCATACTGACGGTGTGCGGTCCATGCCGAGATACACGCCGCGCCCCAGTGTACAGGCTCTCGTGATGCCCACTGTGCGGCATCACATGACGGTGTGCGGTCCATGCTGACGGTGTGCGGTCCATACTGACGGTGTGCGGTCCATACTGACGGTGTGCGGTCCATACTGACGGTGTGCGGTCCATGCTGACGGTGTGCGGTCCATACCGAGATACACGCCGCGCCCCAGTGTACAGGCTCTCGTGATGCCCACTGTGCGGCATCACATGACGGTGTGCGGTCCATGCTGACGGTGTGCGGTCCATGCCGAGATACACGCCGCGCCTCAGTGTACAGTCTCTCGTGATGCCCACTGTGCGGCATCACATGACGGTGTGCGGTCCATACTGACGGTGTGCGGTCCATGCTGACGGTGTGCGGTCCATGCTGACGGTGTGCGGTCCATACTGACGGTGTGCGGTCCATACTGACGGTGTGCGGCATCACATGACGGTGTGCGGTCCATACTGACGGTGTGCGGTCCATACTGACGGTGTGCGGTCCATACTGACGGTGTGCGGTCCATACTGACGGTGTGCGGTCCATGCTGACGGTGTGCGGTCCATGCTGACGGTGTGCGGTCCATGCTGACGGTGTGCGGTCCATACTGACGGTGTGCGGTCCATGCTGACGGTGTGCGGTCCATACTGACGGTGTGCGGTCCATACTGACGGTGTGCGGTCCATACTGACGGTGTGCGGTCCATGCTGACGGTGTGCGGTCCATGCTGACGGTGTGCGGTCCATGCTGACGGTGTGCGGTCCATGCTGACGGTGTGCGGTCCATGCTGACGGTGTGCGGTCCATGCTGACGGTGTGCGGTCCATGCTGACGGTGTGCGGTCCATGCTGACGGTGTGCGGTCCATGCTGGGATACAACTCTGCATCCACTGGCGGATCCACGGGGGGGGCATTCCGGCCATGGCCCCCCCCCCCAAGCGCTTCAAAGGGGGGCCATAGTGTCTTTTGGCCTCCCCCCAAACCAACAAAAGTAAACTAAATTAAAATGCAGTAACCTTTGCTGAGGTTAAAAAATAGGTTTCCGGGTGAAATAATCTCCAATTTTAAAGGTATTTTGTTATGATTGTTTGGAAGCCCAATATGGTAGCATAGTACATTCTGACACATCGAGGGTTCTATGCTGTTGAAGTTCTGCTTACAGCAAGAGATGACGAAATCAGCAGTTTCATTATTCCTTCGTCAGATAGGTTCATGAAGTTTGTTTAGCCAGTAACGGGCAAGCGGACACAGTGAGCCAGATTTCGAAAGCGGAATTTGAACAGGATGTTTGTGCGAGTGACCAGTTGAGCCCAGTTGAGCAGCATGTTTCGTATGTTGGTGTTGGGGTTGCTAAGATGAAGAGACAAGCTACATTGACTGATTTTTTCAAGAAGAATAGCAAGAGGAGGTATGTATTTATATCCTGAATTAAAGATAACTGGTGGGTTTCCATGTAGGGGAGATTCGGGTGGTAGGACCGGGCTATCAAAGTTTAAGGGTATTATTGCAGTTTAAGGTATCTACGAGACAAGTTTTACGCATATACCCTCATGAAGCGAATAAATAGGTTAGGTTTGGTTAGGCTGGGTTAGGTTGGGCTTCTGTTTTAAGTTGGAAAAATTATCAAAAACAATTTTTGAGGAGATTTAAAAACATGATCCTTCAAAAATAGGTCAAGCTAGGTTAGGTTCGGTTAAGTTTTTTTATTATATTTTTTTTACAAAAAAAGTTTGCAAATTTTATATTTAAAAAAAAAAAAATGTTTTCTTGCATGGAAGGATAGGCTAGGTTAGATTAAGTTAAGTTACATTTTTTTTTGTTACTTTGAACATCACTTTTTAATGCTATCTTACCCAACTCCAAGCCCCTTTTTTGGTGTTACTTTGCCTCCCAACCGAAAAAGTATGCACTTGCAGAGGAAATGAGTGGTTGCATCATGTTGACCACATTCATAAACATTGCATCGGAAAAATAAATTCCAAGAATTCAACAATTACCTTAATCTGCAAATTTACTACTTTATGGGTCTTGGATGGTGTCTTGGATGACCATATTCCACAAGGAAATACTCTGATAATAGGTTAGTCTTTTCTTTGAAGTCTGCTGGATGCAAATTGTATTGGCCTTTGGTAAGCTTCACTAGCGGATCCAGGGAGGGGCCATTCCGGCCATGGCCCCCGGAAGCGCTTAAAAGGGGGGGCGTGGCATAGTGTCTTTTTCCTCCCCCCGAAACCAACAGAAGTCAACTAAATTAAAATGCAGTAACCTTTGCCGAGGTTTAAAAATTGCGTCTTGATGAAAGAATCTCCAATTTTAAACGATTTTTTTCTCAATTAAAAATAACTGTTTGGAGGCCAGTATGGTAGCATAGTAGATTCTGACACACATCGAGGGTTTCATGTTGCTCAAGTTCTGCTTACAGCAAGAGTTGACAAAATCGGATCCGCCAGTGTGTACACGTGCACGAACGTTGACGTGGTACAAGACGTTGAACGTGAACGTGAACGTTTTGGTAAACAAGAACAAAGATCCGGTAACATAGAAACGGTGGAGGTAGGCTGGGGCCCCTATACAGGAAATTATATTGTCAATGATTATTTTATTTTTATTTTACTTTTTATTTTTAAAATGGGCCTCTTTGCCAAATAGTGGTCGAAATCCGGGTCTTTTAAGCAAAAATGGTGGGAAAATGGGCACCCTCCAAATCCTTTCGACCCCTCCCCTGATGCAATTCCTAGGTACGCCACTGGGGGAGGAGGAGGGGAGGGGCTGATGCCGAAAACCGAAAGTTGCCCCCCCCCCAAACCGGTGGGCTAGATCCGCCAGTGTCTGCATCGCGTACAAAAAGCGGTCAATTTTTGTGCACGGGTCGTCACCGGCAAAAAGAAGTACGATCACGTATCTGTCACCATGCGGCGGCTCCCACGCACCTGTCACCATGCGGCGGCTCCCACGTATCTGTCACCATGCGGCGGCTCCCACGCACCTGTCACCATGCGGCGGCTCCCACGTGTCTGTCACCATGCGGCGGCTCCCACGTATCTGTCACCATGCGGCGGCTCCCACGCACCTGTCACCATGCGGCGGCTCCCACGTATCTGTCACCATGCGGCGGCTCCCACGCACCTGTCACCATGCGGCGGCTCCCACGTGTCTGTCACCATGCGGCGGCTCCCACGTATCTGTCACCATGCGGCGGCTCCCACCACATTCGCCATGCCAGTTTGCTAACACCTCCGGAGTGTCGTACAGAGCCTGGAAACGTCCACTGTACAGCCGCCGAAGAGTTAATAAGCCTGGGTTAAATATATATATATATATATATATATATACATATACAAACACGGACTAATCCGAACTGATTGCCAATATGGTTTCCTCTGGTATAGCTCACCGTAGGCAATGCTGCTATGTTTCATGGATACCTTTTTTGCCGTGGCCCTTCAGATTTGCAATTTCCTTTCCTTCCAGCCATGAACTTTTATTAAACCATTATGCGTTATGAAGAAAAGGCTAAGTTGGCTAGTTTTTATGCATCTTGTGCATCATTTTATCCTCATCAAGTGTGTTGAAACCAACACATTTCGACCAATTGCTTCTCCCATTATTAGTGGATGCTTTTCCCTCAGACGAGCAGGATTGGTGAACATTTCTGCTGAACCACATATGATGGAACCTTTTGATGTTGCTTGCTGGGATTCGGACCGGAGAGCGCCACACGCTTCCACACATGCATACAGCTCAGCACAAATTTCGCCCCATTGATGCCCTGCTAAGTGGAAAGCGTCGGCCACCGAGCGGAGGAGCAACTGGTCGACAGTTTGTACTCCGTCTGTCACACACCTGTCTGTCTGTCCGCCTGCTGCTAACATCGTCAACACTAACACCGAGCGGAGGAGCAACTGGTCGACAGTGTGTACTCCGTCTGTCACACACCTGTCTGTCTGTCTGTCCGCCTGCTGCTAACATCATCAACACTAACACCGAGCGGAGGAGCAACTGGTCGACAGTGTGTACTCCGTCTGTCACACACCTGTCTGTCTGTCCGCCTGCTGCTAACATCATCAACACTAACACCGAGCGGAGGAGCAACTGGTCGACAGTGTGTACTCCGTCTGTCACACACTCTGTCTGTCTGTCCGCCTGCTGCTAACATCATCAACACTAACACCGAGCGGAGGAGCAACTGGTCGACAGTGTGTACTCCGTCTGTCACACACCTGTCTGTCTGTCTGTCCGCCTGCTGCTAACATCGTCAACACTAACACCGAGCGGAGGAGCAACTGGTCGACAGTGTGTACTCCGTCTGTCACACACCTGTCTGTCTGTCCGCCTGCTGCTAACATCGTCAACACTAACACCGAGCGGAGGAGCAACTGGTCGACAGTGTGTACTCCGTCTGTCACACACCTGTCTGTCTGTCTGTCCGCCTGCTGCTAACATCATCAACACTAACACCGAGCGGAGGAGCAACTGGTCGACAGTGTGTACTCCGTCTGTCACACACCCGTCTGTCTGTCCGCCTGCTGCTAACATCATCAACACTAACACCGAGCGGAGGAGCAACTGGTCGACAGTGTGTACTCCGTCTGTCACACACCTGTCTGTCTGTCCGCCTGCTGCTAACATCATCAACACTAACACCGAGCGGAGGAGCAACTGGTCGACAGTGTGTACTCCGTCTGTCACACACCTGTCTGTCTGTCTGTCCGCCTGCTGCTAACATCATCAACACTAACACCGAGCGGAGGAGCAACTGGTCGACAGTGTGTACTCCGTCTGTCACACACCTGTCTGTCTGTCCGCCTGCTGCTAACATCGTCAACACTAACACCGAGCGGAGGAGCAACTGGTCGACAGTGTGTACTCCGTCTGTCACACACCTGTCTGTCTGTCTGTCCGCCTGCTGCTAACATCATCAACACTAACACCGAGCGGAGGAGCAACTGGTCGACAGTGTGTACTCCGTCTGTCACACACCTGTCTGTCTGTCTGTCCGCCTGCTGCTAACATCATCAACACTAACACCGAGCGGAGGAGCAACTGGTCGACAGTGTGTACTCCGTCTGTCACACACCTGTCTGTCTGTCTGTCCGCCTGCTGCTAACATCGTCAACACTAACACCGAGCGGAGGAGCAACTGGTCGACAGTGTGTACTCCGTCTGTCACACACCTGTCTGTCTGTCCGCCTGCTGCTAACATCATCAACACTAACACCGAGCGGAGGAGCAACTGGTCGACAGTGTGTACTCCGTCTGTCACACACCTGTCTGTCTGTCCGCCTGCTGCTAACATCATCAACACTAACACCGAGCGGAGGAGCAACTGGTCGACAGTGTGTACTCCGTCTGTCACACACCTGTCTGTCTGTCCGCCTGCTGCTAACATCATCAACACTAACACCGAGCGGAGGAGCAACTGGTCGACAGTGTGTACTCCGTCTGTCACACACCTGTCTGTCTGTCTGTCCGCCTGCTGCTAACATCATCAACACTAACACCGAGCGGAGGAGCAACTGGTCGACAGTGTGTACTCCGTCTGTCACACACCTGTCTGTCTGTCTGTCCGCCTGCTGCTAACATCATCAACACTAACACCGAGCGGAGGAGCAACTGGTCGACAGTGTGTACTCCGTCTGTCACACACCTGTCTGTCTGTCTGTCCGCCTGCTGCTAACATCATCAACACTAACACCGAGCGGAGGAGCAACTGGTCGACAGTGTGTACTCCGTCTGTCACACACCTGTCTGTCTGTCTGTCCGCCTGCTGCTAACATCGTCAACACTAACACCGAGCGGAGGAGCAACTGGTCGACAGTGTGTACTCCGTCTGTCACACACCTGTCTGTCTGTCTGTCCGCCTGCTGCTAACATCATCAACACTAACACCGAGCGGAGGAGCAACTGGTCGACAGTGTGTACTCCGTCTGTCACACACCTGTCTGTCTGTCTGTCCGCCTGCTGCTGACATCATCAACACTAACACCGAGCGGAGGAGCAACTGGTCGACAGTGTGTACTCCGTCTGTCACACACCTGTCTGTCTGTCCGCCTGCTGCTAACATCGTCAACACTAACACCGAGCGGAGGAGCAACTGGTCGACAGTGTGTACTCCGTCTGTCACACACCTGTCTGTCTGTCCGCCTGCTGCTGACATCATCAACACTAACACCGAGCGGAGGAGCAACTGGTCGACAGTGTGTACTCCGTCTGTCACACACCTGTCTGTCTGTCCGCCTGCTGCTGACATCATCAACACTAACACCGAGCGGAGGAGCAACTGGTCGACAGTGTGTACTCCGTCTGTCACACACCTGTCTGTCTGTCTGTCCGCCTGCTGCTAACATCATCAACACTAACACCGAGCGGAGGAGCAACTGGTCGACAGTGTGTACTCCGTCTGTCACACACCTGTCTGTCTGTCTGTCCGCCTGCTGCTAACATCATCAACACTAACACCGAGCGGAGGAGCAACTGGTCGACAGTGTGTACTCCGTCTGTCACACACCTGTCTGTCTGTCTGTCCGCCTGCTGCTAACATCATCAACACTAACACCGAGCGGAGGAGCAACTGGTCGACAGTGTGTACTCCGTCTGTCACACACCTGTCTGTCTGTCCGCCTGCTGCTAACATCATCAACACTAACACCGAGCGGAGGAGCAACTGGTCGACAGTGTGTACTCCGTCTGTCACACACCTGTCTGTCTGTCTGTCCGCCTGCTGCTAACATCACGCATACAGAACAATTTCCCTTCACATTTACACGCACCACTTCTGTAAAGATTGCTGCCAAGTTGGAAGGATGTTGCATTTTCAATAGTGTATAAACAATCACTGGGGAACCTTCGGAGGCTAGATTTGAAAATGAATATCTGTTACGGTGTAGCAAAATTACACTTGCAATGTTGCATATGTAACCACTAGGCAGCTTTTGGGGCATAATTTGAAGGTAACTCCCATGTTGCACCAATATTGCAATTGCGAATTGTATGACCATTTTCACTTCAGCATATTTTGCTGTTACATAGCTTTACTGACGATGTTGTATGTCCTATCAGTGCGCGATTAGTGGACGTTATGCTTCGATGGGAGCCATGCCCTGATGAGAGTCAAGTCTCGATGGGAGTCATGTCTCGATGGGAGTCATGTCTCGATGGGAGTCATGTCTCGATGCATCCTTAGCATTGTGACAACTTTATAATTGCAATATTGTGCAGGCATTAAGCAACCATATGACAACTACGGAAGTTGCATTTGGAAGTAGTTTCCACGTCGCAATAATATTGCAGCTACCATATGCAAGGTATAGTCCCTGCCGAAATATCAAAGTAGCCTTTCAATTTTGACAATACATTGCAGCAACATTGAAACAGCGGTGTTGGATCTCAACCAGTTGGCAATGAGTACCACAGCATTGGTGGTCGCTGAGGTTGCTGGAGGTGCAGCCACAGCCACGGTTGCTGAGGTTGCTGGAGGTGCAGCCACAGCCACGGTCGCTGAGGTTGCTGGAGGTGCAGCCACAGCCACGGTTGCTGAGGTTGCTGGAGGTGCAGCCACAGCCACGGTCGCTGAGGTTGCTGGAGGTGCAGCCACAGCCACGGTTGTCAGCCGGCAGCAGCCGGCTGTAATTATTTTGTCACTACCGGTCTAAACCGGTTATACTAGCTGGCTGAAAATGGTGGCCATCCTGAACTGTGGTTACTTGCCAAAACGGTACCCGACTGCGTCATATAGTAGGGAGCACAATAATGAATCAGGCAGGGTACATTTTAAATGCAGATGTCGCCAGAATTGATTGTTGTGCAGGCGTCGGCACATTACACGTTACACGTTACACATTACACGTTACACGTTACACATTACACGTTACACATTACACGTTACACGTCGGCACATAGTTACAGCACGTCAACAGCCAAGGCATGCCTACGATCAATGGTGGTAGTTTTTGCTGCGTCATCGTTCACCGACGGGCCCACGCATGCATAGGTGCAGGAAGCAATAGGGCAGCTATGGCAGCAGCCAGACCAAGGTCATGCCAAGCAAACTAAATGTTGGTCTGGCATGCCAGACAAACATTATTAGCTTCTATAGCATACCAGACTGATGAATTTACGACAATTGCTATTTCCTGCCGTTTTTTTAAATCTTCTCATCCATTCCTCCCTTGCTGAAACAGCACCGCATAATGCTATGTTCATATTAATAGACCAATGAAGTTTTGCGGAAGTATTTTCTTTCTTTCCTTACTTGTGCTGCCATATTTCGTGCAAATGTGCTTCTTCAAAATGCGACGCACTTGGTACTTAAGTCCTACCAAGCGCAATGAATTGTTTGTCAGCAGTGATGCTCCAAGAATGGTGTCGGCCAACCAGAATGTCAGCCGATCAGAATGTCAGTCGATCAGAATGTCAGCCGATCAGAATGTCAGCCGATCAGAATGTCAGCCGATCAGAATGTCAGCCGATCAGAATGTCAGCCGATCAGAATGTCAGTCGATCAGAATGTCAGCCGATCAGAATGTCAGCCGATCAGAATGTCAGCCGATCAGAATGTCAGCCGATCAGAATGTCAGCCGATCAGAATGTCAGCCGATCAGAATGTCAGCCGATCAGAATGTCAGCCGATCAGAATGTCAGCCGATCAGAATGTCAGCCGATCAGAATGTCAGCCGATCAGAATGTCAGCCGATCAGAATGTCAGCCGATCAGAATGTCAGCCGATCAGAATGATTGTCGTCTCACATTCAATATCTTCGACGAAGTTCGATTTGAGAAAAAGGGTCCGGTGTACTCCAAAATGTTCGTAAAACGTTGGAGTACAGTTGCCCCTAGTGGCCCCCCGCCAACCAAACGTGAGGAGGCCCTCCGCCTTCTCTTCCTAAGTCCATGCTGCAAGACGTTCTTCTGGGTTTGCTACAAAGAAAGCGTTCTGCTGAGCCAAGATGTACAAAATCTGTGACGGGCGGACAATGTCGGTCACGGGGGGGGGACCATGTCGATCACGGATAGATAGTGTCGGTCACGGGCGGAAAATGTCGGTCACGGATGGAATGTGTCGGTCACGGACGGACCGTGTCGGTCACGGGCGGACCGTGTCGGTCACGGGCGGACCGTGTCGGTCACGGGTTGACCATGTCGATCACGGGTGGACCATGTCGGTCACGGGTAGACCATGTCGGTCACGGGTAGACCATGTCGATCACGGGTTGACCATGTCGATCACGGATGGAATGTGTCGGTCACGGACGGACCGTGTCGATCACGGGTTGACCATGTGGGTCACGGGTGGACCATGTCGATCACGGGTGTACCATGTCGGTCACGGGTGTACCATGTGGGTCACGGGTTGACCATGTGGGTCACGGGTTGACCATGTCCGTCACGGGTTGACCATGTCGGTCACGGGTGAAGAAAAAAAACTTGGCCGATATTCATAGACGTCGCCACGAATTTTGGATCGCAGGGATTTTGCTTTGGGGTCTATTCTTTCCATGCAATCCTTCAGGCATAGCGTTGCGCTTCATGATGCTTGGAGACGCCTCTCCAGTCCACCCCTTTGGCAACGCCCGTTACAATGTTGGTGCCCTCGTAATCCCCTTTTACGAAACCCATGGCTCCGCCAGACCAATAATGTGCCACCTCGCACACTCGCGCACCTATGAACAGAAACGGCAACCGTTTTCCACCCTCAACGCCATTGAGTTTTCTGACAATTGGTGCTTGAGGTTTTTGCTTGAGATTTGTGCTTTAAAAATACATAGTATCAGCATTCGAGGAGCATTCATGCACGTCGTCCGTACCGCAGAAGCTGCCGGCATTATTCTGTCAAGTCTCAGACTCAAAACACCGCGAAGACTTGATAGAGTAAAAAAAACGGAGTTGAACAATATATGGAGAATTTGGATGCATTCAAATCGATTGTGGGCTTTCGCAGGATCAATTTCCCGCTGAAAGGCATCTCTTGGAACATTCTGACCGCATAATTGGAGAAATACGCACATAAAAGACGCGTACCAATGTTGTAAGCCCGGAATCGCACGACATTGTAATTTCCTGCAAATCGTCTCCCGTTTTGTATGCGAGTTGCATGATGGCGGGCCGGTTTTGAAGGGGAATGTTTTCCTTATTGGCTACGTAGCGAATTTAGGCATATCTTGTTGCAAAAAAAACGATGAAGAAGATTTGAACTAGTCATAGTCCTTCTCGCCAACTTCTACGTCTCATCTTCGTCTGCATTCGCTGGCCGTGTATAATCTACTTCTACCTCAGCAAGGTTAGTCGTCTTGCTCTTCCCCTGTTAGAGCTTAGCGGTCATACCAGTTGTACTTTAATCGCCATCACGCCCTACATCGAAGCGACGACCCACCAGCTTCCCAATTTAGTTCACTTAGTAACACCAGCCTTATCAGTTACAGCGGCAACTTCTTAAGCCTCATCCGTGCACACGGCACTGATGTGGCATCCGAGCGCCACCAATGCGATGTGATGTGGCGCTTGTGTCACAATGCTGTAACGTTAATAGCACACTAATGTGACTCTGACTGACAAGTTTGCCAAAGGAACAGCGTGTGTTCGGCTCTGACCGTACACGTCAGTACAGCCATCCAAGCGTCGACCCCCCTCCCCTCCCCACCCCCTATCAGTGTTACCCGGCTCTGAGCAAGATGCCACTGCACTTGGCTCCGTGCATATTTATCGATCTTGTATTGCATCCTACGCTTATCCAGGGCATATCCGATGGGGGAGGATAAGGCGAGTCGGGAAGTGGACACTCTTTGACCTCGAAGTGGAGGACAGAGGCACTGTCGCTCATGTTCATACAAGTGTAACGACGATCATAGACGACGGGATGGATAATTCTAGGAGATTCGGCCTTCCACTTTTTGCAACTACAAGCATTGAGCACACGGCGTCAAAGAGGAAGAACGTACTTTGGATAAGAACGTACTTTGGATAAACGCCCATCTCATTCTCATCCACCCCTTAGGACGTTCGCACGTTTATGTGCTGCGCTCTTTTCATGAGGAACATATAGGCGTGATTATGTATTGCGAGTTGTGTGTGTCTCAGGTGGCCATGTCACAAATACTGCCACGTCATGTCGCCTCGTGGCCATGTCACAAATACTACCACGTCATGTCGCCTTGTGGCCATGTCACAAATACTGCCACGTCATGTCTCCTCTTGGCCATAGCCAAATATTGCCACGCCATGTCGTCTCGTCGCCATGTCGCAAATACTACCACGTCATGTCGCCTCGCGGCCATGTCATGTCTTCTCGTAGTCATGTCGCAAATACTGCCACGTCATGTCGCCTCATGACCATGATCAAATATTGCCACGCCATGTCGCCTCGTGGCCATGACATGTCGCCTAGTGGCCATGACATGTCGCCTCGTGACCACGCCATGTTGCCTAGTAACCATGACACCATGCCTCGTGACAATGACATGTCGATTCGTGGCCATGGCCGATGTATCCCAATCGGTTCAAACTGCTGTCGCCGATGTTGGTCCATTTTCTGATGTCACCACTTCAGATGCTAGTAGACCATCGGGTACTGCTGTCGCCGATATTGGTCCATTTTCAGATGTCATCACTTCAGATGCTAGTAGACCATCGGTTACTGCTGTCGCCGATATTGGTCCATTTTCTGACGTCACCACTTCAGACGCTAGTAGACCATCTGTTACTGCTGTAGCCGATATTGGTCCATTTTCTGACGTCACCACTTCAGACGCTAGTAGACCATCTGTTACTGCTGTAGCCGATATTGGTCCATTTTCTGACGTCACCACTTCAGATGCTGGTAGAAACATCTTGTGTATTTAAGAAAGAAGCGAGTCTGGGAAAACTTTCCAACTTTTCTTAGGCTTTTCGCCTTCATGGGTGGTGCTTGGGCGGTATATCTGCTAGTAGCAATACATTACTTCGAAGAAAAAAATCAGCATGAGACTCATAGTGATATGCAGGCAAGTCTCACCATGACTTCTTAACACCGTGGGAAAACTCCACTCGTCGTCTGAGCGGTTTTCCTCCTGAGCCAGAGAGCCAGAGCGGTGCAGTGACGACAGCCCACAAGCCGCGGTCAGTCAACAATAGCCGAGATACATCGACACAAGCGAACAGTGACGACAGCCCACAAGCCGCGGTCAGTCAACAATAGCCGAGATACATCGACACAAGCGAACAGTGACGACAGCCCACAAGCCGCGGTCAGTCAACAATAGCCGAGATACATCGACACAAGCGAAGCCAGTGACGACAGCCCACAAGCCGCGGTCAGTCAACAATAGCCGAGATACATCGACACAAGCGAAGCCAGTGACGACAGCCCACAAGCCGCGGTCAGTCAACAATAGCCGAGATACATCGACACAAGCGAAGCCAGTGACGACAGCCCACAAGCCGCGGTCAGTCAACAATAGCCGAGATACATCGACACAAGCGAAGCCAGTGACGACAGCCCACAAGCCGCGGTCAGTCAACGATAGCCGAGATACATCGACACAAGCGAAGCCAGTGACGACAGCCCACAAGCCGCGGTCAGTCAACAATAGCCGAGATACATCGACACAAGCGAACCAGTGACGACAGCCCACAAGCCGCGGTCAGTCAACAATAGCCGAGATACATCGACACAAGCGAAGCCAGTGACGACAGCCCACAAGCCGCGGTCAGTCAACAATAGCCGAGATACATCGACGCAAGCGAAGCCAGTGGTTCCCTGCACAGTAAGGCGTCGCATGCGTGCGGTCAGGAACATGGCGGGAATAACGGCGCCGTCGCCGTGGACGGTCGCTACGGGTATCAGGAGGGCGGGGGCGGGGGTGCTAAACCGCCCCGGCGGCTCAGCTCACCCGGAACTGGCCGATGCCCATGTTCGTCGCTCGCATTGCCGGCCAACTGGTGCGGGTCAAGGACGCGACACCTGGCCGGCACTGAACACGGCCGGTCGGCGCAGCCGCCGCACGCCCTCAGTGGCCAGTTCCGGGACATGGCGTGCGTGCCGGCCGTACGAGCGTCGGTCGGAGCCGAGTCTCTGCGCCGGCCGGCACAACCGCGGAGCCGCGTCTGTGCGCCGGCCGGCACAACCGATCACCTGGTGGACGATTCGTCTCACCCCAAAACGGTAATGTTCAAGCTTGAAGTGACGCTAGCTGCTCTGAATCCGAGGCTGCACGTGACCATTTGGCGTGAGAGTGTGGCGACCAGGGTATCTTCCAGTAGGAACGAGTAAGACAACTTCAAATGTGTGCCATTTGCCTGTTTGGCGAGAAGTTTTGGTCACAAACCCCTGGCCTGATAGTTACAACACAAATACCAACCAATGAAGGATTTATTTGGCATCACAACTTTAGTATTTTGGAATTTTGTAAGTTTATCCTTCCCATAAAACCAAAATGTAGTACTCGCATTCGCTAACCAAACACGAAAAATTGACCAGTACAGGTCACCCTTGGCTGGTTCCTTGACTTTGTTTTTTTCACCATTGGAAGTTTCGGTGGCAATATGTATACGCAGAACACGAATAGCGCACAAACCGGAATTTTTGGCCGACCTCTTACTTTAAGCCAATACCCTTGCTCAGGAAACATGAACTAAGAGGGTCACTACGTACCAATGACAGATTCAAGCGACTTTCAAGACGGTTTCGATCGCTACGTTTGTGACGCTAGCACCGGGAAATGCTGAGCAAAACGTTAGCAACGACCGTCATTTCAATTTGTGTAGACGAGACATCGTGCAGCACGATGTGGCAGCCTTGGCCTCGACCACCGTCAACGGCCGTGGTGGGGGGGGGGCTGCCTCCCGTCCCCTGGGACGCTCAGAATGTGTGTGGCAGTCGATGAAAGCTGAGTGAAATAGCCGGCCACACCCAGACAACGGCGCCCGCCCTCGCCCGTTCGGGTCATTGTCCCTGCAATTAAACATTATCATTTGTTGTCAATCGTTCGTCCGATGCAGGAGTGGTCTTGGTGCAGTATGGTGGCGTTAAGTGGTCATGTTGCAGTATGGTGGCGTTAAGTGGTCATGGTGCAGTATGGTGGCGTTAAATAGCCATGGTGCAGTATGGTGGCCTTAGGTGGTCATGGTGCAGTATGGTGTCGTTAAGTGTTCATGTTACAGTATGGTGGCGTTAAGTGGTTACGGTGCAGTATGGTGGCGTTAAATAGCCATGGTGCAGTATGGTGGCCTTAGGTGGTCATGGTGCAGTATGGTGTCGTTAAGTGTTCATGTTACAGTATGGTGGCGTTAAGTGGTCATGGTGCAGTATGGTGGCGTTAAGTGGTCATGTTACAGTATGGTGGCGTTAAGTGGTCATGGTGCAGTATGGTGGCGTTAAATAGCCATGGTGCAGTATGGTGGCCTTAGGTGGTCATGGTGCAGTATGGTGTCGTTAAGTGTTCATGTTACAGTATGGTGGCGTTAAGTGGTCATGGTGCAGTATGGTGGCGTTAAGTAGTCATGGTGCAGTATGGTGGCCTTAGGTGGTCATGGTGCAGTATGGTGTCGTTAAGTGTTCATGCTACAGTATGGTGGCGTTAAGTGGTCATGGTGAAGTATGGTGGCGTTAAATGGTCATGGTGCAGTATGGTGGCGTTAAATGGTCATGGTGTGCAGTATGGTGGCGTTAAATGGTCGTGGTGCAGTATGGTGGCGTTAAGTGGTCATGGTGCAGTATGGTGGCGTTAAATGGTCGTGGTGCAGCATGGTGGCGTTAAGTGGTCACGGTGCAGTATGGTGTCGTTAAGTGGTCACGGTGCAGTATGGTGGCGTTAAATGGTCGTGGTGCAGCATGGTGGCGTTAAGTGGTCATGGTGCAGTATGGTGGCGTTAAGTGGTCATGGTGCAGTAGGGTGGCGTTAAGTGGTCATGGTGCAGTATGGTGGCGTGTAGCATCACGCTGGAATGGTCATGGCGTAGTAAAATTGCATGCAGTCAGCTTCTGTCGAGTTGTGGTCTACTGAAGTAAGTTCCAGTATGGGAACTGATCCGTTTCCTTAAATACAATTACACGAGCACAGCGCATTCTGAGAAGCGATAGTGGTAGTGATATTCTGAGAAAAGGCATTTTTGTGGAAGCTACAGCTGAGTCGTGAGCCTTCCCCAGAGAGACTCGTCGCTCAGAAGGAACATCCCCAAATGTCCGGCGGTGCACCGGGTTCGGAGCGCAAAACATTGCCGGTAACACTGGTCGGCAAGCATGACACATGCCGTTTGTGTTTATTGGTTCATCACTGACTCTGATCTGCACGACTGTCTAGCCGGCTGACTCTATATGCAAAACGCTACGGGCACTGGCAAATCCGCTTCCGGCAAACGCAGCGGCAGCGATGGCGGTCTACAGAGCAACAATCAAACGCTACCAAGAGCACAGGTGTGGCGAGCGAGCTCACGTGAGCCGACAGCCTAACTCACCAATGGCAGCATCAGACGTCATCGATACTCCACCGGCGGTCGGATTTGGCCGTGTTACTCCACACCGGCGCTGCTCGCCGAATCGCTCCGCTGTGTTGCGTGTATCCGCTTACGTAACCAACACACATGCGCGTGCACCGCCGATATCCATATTGGGGAGTGTTTACATGGCCGGTCCGCACGTCACCGGGCGCGACGGCGGCCTTGGCGTTCTGCCATGTAAACACAGACTCGCCGCCTTGTGGCGTGCTAACGGACGCTGCAGACCGCGTGTCAACGCCGCTCTCGAGCATTCCGGCCGGGCAGAGCGGCTCGGCGTGCACTGCCGCGGCCATTCAGTGTGAGTTGCCAGCGGAGGGGGCGGGCGGCGGTCACCTTATTAGGCCGACTGTCGCCCGCGTCCGATTATCATCGACCGATCGGTGGCGATAACCAGGTTTCCGCCACGCGGTTCGGTCGGGTGCGCTGCCGCCGCCGCCGCTGTCACCGCCGCCCGGCGACTGCCAGATATGGCCACACGGAGGCGGCCTCGGCCGGCGGCTGTGACGTCACCGGCCGCGGGTGCACGACTGGTTTTGTGCAGGGCGTACGCCGGGCGGTTTGCACTGCACTTCCCGGTCATGACGAGGCGAGGGTACGTCACGACCGAGATGTGGCGTGCGCTGGTCGGACCGCAGCCGGCCTGCGATCGGCAAATGGTCCAACTGTGACGTCGTGAATAGTTTGTGGCGTGGAGAGGATACGTCGTAAATAAGCTGTGCATTGGAGGACACTTCATTGGTGATATGTGACGTAGGAATGGTAAGTCATAGTTTGTGGCGTGGAGAGTATACGTCATAGATAGTGTGCGGTGTGGAGGGGATACGTCATAAATAAGCTGTGCATTGGAGGACACTTCATTGGTGATATGTGACGTATGAAGGGTACGTCATAGTTTGTGGCGTGAGAGTATACGTCATAGATAGTGTGCGGTGTGGAGGGGATACGTCATAAATAAGCTGTGCCCTGGAGGACACGCCATTGGTGATATGTGGCGTGGGGAGGGTATGTTATAGATAGCTCGTGGTGTGGAGAGGATATGTCATAAATATTATGTGCCTGGGAGAGGACGTGTCATAGGTGCTATGTGGCGTAGAGAGGATACGTCATAGATAGTCCGTGGCGTAGGGAGGATACATCACAAATGATGTGCCGTGGAAGTGGCACGGCATAGGCGGGGTTGGATTTTCACTTTTCAGTCTTGGAATTTAAGTACGTTTTCCTTGAATTCATGAAATATTGGGGGTGTATCTTGTTCGCCTGAAGACTGATGAGTATGCATGCTAGCAAGACAAAGAGATGAAAACTACCACATTTTGCATGCACCAAAGAAGCTCATACTTTCCTTGCAAAGCTCCATTTCGGTGTGCAATATGCAGCAGCCCGATGGACCCTGTTGACTGCTTGTGGCACTTTGCAGACTGGCAACAATGTTGATATTTTGTGTAAAATATGCACATTGTTGTGTTAACCATATTTTATGTGTGACTATTATTATGTACCATACCATGTTTTGTTTTAAGTTCAGCATTGTGTGCATGGGTGTTGCATGGTGGAGTCATTGTGAATATAGACTGGGTTCAACGCTAACTACTTTTATGTCAGGAATATGAACTATTTCCGGGTTCCTTAGATGAAAGGCAACATATTTCGTCATCACAAATGGCCTTACATTATCCTGCTATACCTGGAAGTTGAAGTAAATCAAGATCAAACACATCCCTATTCACCGGCTGCACCTATTGTGTAACCCTCGAACTGCCGGGGAGGAACGAAATTTTCCCCGACTCGTGTTTTCCCGAAAAGCCGCCGAACGTGCACGGTGATCGCGCTTAAATTTAGCCCACCTACTGAATATTGAGCAGCGGGTCGTTTGATGGTGAACGTTTGATGGTCGTTTGATGGTTTGATTGTCTTGGGACCCAGGGCCACCGAATTGGACAAGGTCAAAGGCAGGCTACCGGTTATGACAAGTGTCATCTATAGACACTTTTAGGATCTTTTCTTCTTAGAGGTGCCAAAAATAGGGTTTCAAAGATGCCTGAACATTTGCAAAATCGATCTGTAGGCAGTTACCGAAATTCAAATTCATAAATAGTTTGGGTAACCTCTGGTCAGGTTGCGAATTGAGGTCAACGTCAAAGCTACGTTTTTGCTTCCATGTTCAGA